>JBBGZY010000190.1:6647500-6902500 GCA_037952925.1 Lithobates clamitans
GTCTGCTGGACACCTGTTTAATGAATAATTAGACCCACCTGTAGTTGAATTCTTGTTAATTATGATTTTGTTGTCTAAAATGTAGCTTTGCTTTCTTTGGGGTGTATTCATTTTGGTAACATGGTCTTGAAATAATTTGTTAGAAAAAATACTTTTTTGTGTGTGCAAATTAACAAATCTTGGTTGCAATCAATGGCTCACATTTGTGGGAATATTTTGTAGTATAGGGTCCCATAGAAAATGTTGATTCTAAAAGGAAAGTAATGTTTTTTTGACAATGATGATGATGACACCTCACTGACAGGATACACCCCCTCCTGAGTCACAGTGACAGTCTCTCTCCATACCAGACGGTCCCTTCCGTCCACTCCAGTGCAAACAGCACTGACAGTCCCACTCCCGGCTTGCCTTACTCCCATCCTGCAGACCCGCACATGAGGCTCTGGCTGCTCCGCTAAGCTCCCTTGCACCATGACTTCACACAACACGCCAAACCCACTTGCCGCCACCCGAACACACTGTAGCAGGCACTCAGACAGTCCTGGCCTGGCACATGCGCACTTCTGAGCCAAGCTTCACAGCCATGTTTTTTACTGGCACCCTTTTCCTGTCACTGTCATTTACTGGCAGGAGAAAAGTTCCCATTTTTTACTGGCTGACAGAAAAAATACAGACGGTTAGCAATACTGCCTTTACCTATGTTATCATGCTGCTGCCTGCTGGCTGGCTGTTTATGCACCACTGTTGTCAAAGGGGGCATGGAGAGAGAGATATAATTACTTGTAGCTTACACAAAGCTTCTACTATCCATTCCTATAGGAACAAAACTGTAATAGAAAATAGAAAAGGAAAATACAGTATAAGCACTTTTGGATTGGCCCCTGCATGGACGAAACACAGGCGGACTTTAAGCATGTCATAAAAAAAACTAAAAAAATGTTTTGTGAAGAAAAAAAAAGAATGGCCTTTGAATGATCTATTTTAGTGCTGGTTGCTCTGCCTTTTCCATTGGTCAAAAAGTATTGTCACGGGATTGCTCCCACAGCGACTTGCTAACTGGAGCAAGATCCTTGTTTGGTGGAGGAAAAATGTTTATCTGGGGAAAGTAAAACAAGGCTATGAAACAATTATCACAACCTGCAATACTACCAGCCAACAATAGGGAAGCTTGTCCAAAATCTATCAGGCTCGAAGCACACAGGCAGATACAAATCTTGCATTCAATCTGGTGTACTCTAATGCCTCGTACACACGATCGGACTTTCCGACAACAAAACTGTGAATTTTTGTTCGAAGGGTGTTGGCTCCAACTTGTCTTGCATACACACGGTCAAACAAATGTTGGCCAACAATTACGAACGTAGTGACATACAAGGTGTACGACGGCCGATAAAAAGGAAGTTCAATAGCCAGTGTGTCAGGTACTCACCAAGGCGGCTTCCCCAGCAACTAGGTGCGAGATACCCCTGAAGGTGGCACAGAGGGTATCAGGCACAAGTTGCCAGCAGGTGTGCAGGTCACCAAGGTGTCTCTAGACGTGTAGAACCCGTGTAACGTGGACTGGTTACTGAACTGGAGAGAAGCTTGGCAGGGACTCCAACACTTGACCTGGAACAGAGCTGAGGAGAAGCACAGGGTTAAGCAAGACAATTCCTTAAGCAGGCCGAGGGTCAAACACCAGGTAATCGTAGTAGCAAGCACAGGGTAAAGCGAGACAAGTCCTTAAGCAGGCCGAGGGTCAAACACCAGGTAATCGTAGTAGCAAGCACAGGGTTAGGCAAGACAAGTCCTTTTAGCAGGCCGAGGGTCAAACACTGGAGAGAGGATAAGCAGAGCAGTCCTTAATCAAGCCGAGGGTCAAACACTGGAGAGAAGATAAGCAGAGGAGTCCTTAATCAAGCCGAGGGTCAAACACTGGATAGAAGATAAGCAGAGGAGTCCTTAATCAAGCCGAGGGTCAAATACTGGAGAGAAGATAAGCAGAGTAGTCAAACGGTACGGGTCACTATAGGCAGGAACAGGTATGCAGAGAATAAACGGGAACACTGGAAGCTGAGAAGACAAACCAGCAATGAGTACAAGGCATAGCTGCCTTTATATAGGCCCGCCAAGGGGACGTCCCGCTGTACGTGCATGCGTTCGTGTGCCCACGTGTGCTAACCTGTTCGGGTCACGCACTCATACCCGCCGATCGTGTGCCCGTATGTGTTGATGTGCAGCTCTACCGTGCAGGAGCACCGGGACACGCCGATACTGACAGCCTCTGACTCTGCTAACCCTCTGACACAGTGTGCCACCCTTTGGGCTCCTGCTAATTTCATGTTTATCTCGTGCTAGAAGTTTGGTGAGAGACGCACTTTTCAGCCTTGTGCTTTTCAGTTTGTTTCTGCTTTTCAGGTTGTGCTTGTCGGTTCGCTTCTGATTTTCAGTTCGTGCTTGTCTGGTCTTTTCTGATTTTCAGCTGTTCATTTATTAGCCATGTTGCGGTTATGTACTCATTGTAGAGTTCGTGCTGATGTTGGGCTTGGTGTTGGAGTTATTGCTTTGACCCAAGTCCAGTCCATGAACAGGGGGAGGAGGAGTTCATAGACCAAGAATTGGTTGCTTAATCGTAATCAATTCTGTCATATGCTTTTGTTGCGGGAGCTCCAGGAGAAAAAATCCTGATGATTTCAGGAATTATCTCCGGATGACGGAGATTCACTGACCCCTTATATTACGAAGCAGCACACCTGCATGCGGCAAGCCATCACTCCCGAGCAAAGGCTCGTCACCACCTTGCAGTACTTGGCGATGGGGAAAAGTCTCCAGGACCTGAAGTTCACGACTGGGATCTCCCCCTAGGCTCTGGGAATCATTATTCCAGAGACCTGTTCTGCCATCATACAGGTCCTGCAGAAGGAATATATTAAGGTAAGTTTTATCGTTTAAAATCACATTCTATGTATTTAATGTTTGCTAATGTATTGTATTTATTTCATTATTCCATAATTACCATGCTTGTAATATACTGTGAATGTCCTCTTTGTCCTCATGCGTGCTGTATGCCTTCACTAACCTCCCCAGCATGCTATCCTGGGCCCATACACACCTAGCTCAGTCACTTAACAATGTATTTTGTCAGCTCCATTGTAGTGCTTATCCTAAACACCCCCTAAACTGTGTCCAATTGTTATTGTTGTCCTTAAATTCAGGCAGAGTGCAAGAGGCTTTTTTTGGGGGGCCAAAACACATTTCGAACCCTCCCTCCCCCCAATCGCTAAGTCAATCGATACCAATACTCTATTTGCTGACTTTGTCAAACCCATACACACTATACCTACCTCTTTTGTGGTCATATTTATGGATGAATTCACCAAAGCATGTAGTGCAAGTGCTGCCTGAATACTTTCAAATGGTACTGTTTAAAGTTTTGTTATCCTATTATCTTGATAGGTAATTGCAGAATGTAAAAATGTGCTTCAATTTGGACAGTGTGTATTCATATTTTTGGATTACGACACTTCTTACCTGTCCAGTGGGCTGCCAATAATGTAAATAAGGAGGGGCTGGCCAAAGTAACACACATTATTTATGCATTCAGCTCTCAATGAAGTGGAGAGGGTTACCTGTCCAAAACATCTCCCCCCACCATAAAATTTTTACAATGGGCCATCAGAGGGGGTGAGGAATCTGATAAATGGACCCTATACTTTGTCTTTAAATACTCATTTCAATAAATGTTATACTTATGTTGGCCAAGTATGTTTGTGTCTAATCTGCTTGCAATGTTATGTGCAAAAGTACAATTCTTTCGCTTGACTCCACAGTTTCCTTCCAACCCACAGGAATGGCAGACTGTGGCCTCCAAATTCCACCACCAGTAAGACTTTCCCAATTGCGGAGGTGCGATTGATGGGTAGCATGTCCGGATCATCCCACCACCCAACTCGGGGTCATACTACGTCAACTATAAGTGGTTCAGTAGTATCGTGATGTTGTCGGTGGTGACAGTAAATTATGAATTCCTATATCTGGACGTAGGGAGGAATGGCCGTATGTCTGATGGAGGAGTGATCACCCAGACGGAATTTTACTGGCGTCTCCAAAATGGCACCTTGGGGTTGCCACCTCCAGAGGATAACGTTGCTGGCCTCAAGTTTGTTTTTGTGGGGGATGAGGCCTTGGCGCTGGGGGAACATCTGATGAGGCAGTTTCTCATGAGGACACTGACCCCAAAGCAGAGGATTTTTAATTACCAGCTGGCCCGTGCCAGAAGAGTGGTCGAGAATGCCTTTGGAATAATGGCCAGCTGGTTCCGGCTTTTCCTTACAGCCATTAACATGGCCGAATACAAACTCAATCACATTTGTCTTGAGCTGCTGCATTCTTTACAATTTCCTACGGAGGAATGCAGCCAACTATCTGGCCTCAGTTGTGACTGAGGCTGACTTTTCACATGAACAAATGACGGCGCTTGAAAGTGGCCATCCTGGCTTGGCCCCCCAAAGCACCTGTGAAGTACGGCAAAACTATGTTGAGTACTTCGTGGGTAGGGGGGCAATTGATTTGCAAGAAAATCTGGAAGCTTTGTATTCATTAAAAAAAAAAACTAAACTAAACTAAACTATTTCATTTGAATTTCTGTTTGTGTTTCTTATCTGTCTCCTAGGTTGAACAAAAAAAGAAAAGGGATACTAACTAGGTATCCCTGGATTGGACTTTGAAGGCATAAGAAACAATAGTGAAGTATGAAAAAATAACAATGTTTATTGAAAAAAGTACTTGACATGAATAACACATTCGAGAATTAAAAATCTTATACCATAATACAAAATATACAGTGAGCCCTTGTGCATCAATGCGTTTCACCGTTAGGCTTCTTCAGGACACATTCAAGGTTTCAAAGATAGCAAAAAGAGCAGATCTCACTGTCAGAAATAGAACATATTTGTTTTAAAATTTGATAAACACATATATTTAAAAAGCACTTATCTGTCCACAGGGAAAAGCCAAGACACATATAGGCATAGAAAACAAAACAAACATAGAATGGGATTACCTTAAGAGAATAAGCCCTATGTGTAGATATCCAAATAGTTGGAGTATACAAAAGTATCTGAAAGAAGGGCTGTAATGCCAGTGGTCTAAATATATAGGTATTCGGAAAACGACCAAATCTGGCAATCAATACACAGTCACATGATCAGGTAAATATCCTAATACCCCTAGAGATTTTCTATATATATAACCATAAGAAATACATATACTAATAACAGCACTGGCGACCGAAGAACTAAACACTAAAGTTAAAATGGAAGTGATACCTGTTATCATAAGTAGATGAGGAATATTAGCCAGGGGCAAAACAGTGCCATCAAAATCATCCAAAGTCGGTAGCCACAGTAGGAAGTACTAAGGCATTGACGCCAAAAATGCCTGATTGCTGACAGAGTATAAACTCCTACACAGAAGCAGGTAATGTGGTCCTTTTATAGTAATCTAAAGAATGGAAAACCAAAAAGTATACTTATTTTAAAGCATCCACAAAATGGTATGAATAATGCTTATAGACTTATAAAGTAAGGTTACTACTGGAATAGACACATGTTGAATAGCCCCTGGGAGACAGCCTTCTGCTGATCACAAAATACATATGGTAGTCCAGTCTGTTTATACCCCCCTATGAAATTCGCGCCAAACAACTTGCCGCCGGTGATGTCACATCGTGACGCGAGGTAGAGACCGGCGCCAAAAGACGGACACATTCCGTCTCAGCAGTGATGTCATCTGTGCGGACCAAGGTGAGGAGTATGGATCGCACTAAACACAACCCCTACAGTTAAGTGTGCATGCTCCCCACATGGGAACAATGTCCCAGGGGAATATGGCAAAAGGTGGGGAAAGGAACGCCCATCGACCAGCGCAGCTGCTAGGAAGTGTCAGCAAAGCAAAACACACATACAAAACAGCATGCGACTCAAAACTACATGAAACAGAAGCAAAGAAACAAAACAAATTGACAACTAGTAACACGTTTAGAAAGAAAAATCACAAAAGGCATTCATTGTTCCCCTGGTAGAAAATACCCACAGTGCCAAAAACAGATCCCGTGGACAGACAGCGACAATTAAAATCAGTTAAACACTTCTATACTTTAAGAGAAATATGAAAACACTGCGCTCTAATAGCAAAAATAAAATATATGTGAGCCAGCAGCTGCATACATTGTGACAAGCAATAACTGGTAAATGGGAAAAAAATGCAGCGCTAAGAAGTAATAGGAAGTTGGGGTGTAGTGAAACAATTAAATAAGAGATGCTGTACTGAACAGTAAAGCATATGTGCAAAAACCATAAGTGAAATGAAATGAACAAACACAGTATAAAGTGTCCACATATGGTAAATGGATGATTCCAAACTCAAATAATTAAGAGGAACTGGTATGGACCAAAAAATGATGTGAAACTAGAAAATAAAGTCAATGGTGCACGGTGTGGATCTGTGACTGAGTCAACAACGGGGTACAGAACTTCCGTAGCTGTAAACCAACATCTCGATATGGGGCATCAGAATGAAAACATCAGGAAGTAAGATAAGATGGGTACTCTTACCAGATGACGTGGACTCCACTGTCATATGACATGGAGTCAATGGTGCATGGAGCCAAACCTAGGCTGGAAAACGATATCCGGAACGGTGGAACCTCTGTCTCACTTCTCGACTTCTCTGGTGGGGTGAAGAAACATCAGGAAGGGCCGCCAACTGGATATCAGCCAATAGACCTCAAGGATGTGTTCCAAGGAGAAGCCGGGGACAGATTTGATCCAGACCCCGTGATGGAAGTAGGGCTACTGGAAGGCAGTTTCTTGCATCGGGATAATATGCAAATAAAAAATAAAAAACTTCTGCATAGTGCAGGTAAACCAGGGATTTTTATTTCTAAAAATACCATACAAAAAATGGATAAAAGTGATCACAATTAAAATAAAATCTAAGCAGCGTAAGGAAGGGGAGATCGCCCGACGCGTTTCGACCAAGGGGGTCTTCAACAGGGGCATGAGCTTCTCCCTTCACGCTGCTCCTATATATAAATATCTAATCCAATAAGATAACCCCTATAGCCAATCACAGTGGAGCTACAAAGGTCAAGTAATCAGGAACTGGATCCTGTTGATCGCTAGACCAATCAGAATCATGAATAAAACAGCCGGTGAGTATAGGACCCAATAGCGCAGTCTAATAGTGAGACTGATGCCTGGAGACCTCCCCACCGCATGGCAAACAATAGTAGACATCACTTCCTGGTAATGCATCACTTCCTGGTCAAACAATAGTGGACATCACTTCCTGGTAATGCATCACTTCCTGGTCATGTGATGTGGTGTGAAGGGGCGGTGTCCCGGCTCCCTGACCCAATCAACAACCACCAAAAGGTGCACAGGATGGGAGAGGGTAGTCACGGAAACCAAATCTCCTCAGCTCAAGTCCCGATCACATGATCGGATCTGGTGCTGTCACATGGCTAAAAACATCAATGTGAAAATCAACAATAATAATGGCAAACACTAGATGGCAGCACTAAAGTGAAATAGTGCTAGCAAGTGGTGATAAACCAAAACAGAAAATAAACATTACTGAACAATACTAAGCAGCATTACCTAAATCGGACACAAGATGTCCCAAATAGATCTATACCAGTACATGCAAAATATACATAGCAATGAAAGAAAAAATTGTAAAAATATTAACATGGCTGTTAGGTAATCTATTACAAATAATCAATATATTGAATTGAATAAATAATAAATGTAATTTCCCAATATAAGTTTGGAAATTTAGAAAATAAAAACATGGAACAAATTGGTATTGTAAGGAAAAAAAAAATAAATGAAAAAAGACATTAACGCAATAATGAATCAGAAGAAAAAAAAAAAAAAAAAGGGGGGAGGGGGGGGGCAAATGGAACACCCATACCTAAAAGGGACATAAAAAACGAACAAGCGGAAATGGAAAAATCGTACATGAAAAATACATGACTACTAGGATGTATTGATAAACGAGTTGAGGTCCCACTCGACGTTCATCCCAAACGGAAAGAAGGACCTCAACTCGTAGATCCAGTAGGTTTCGAGGCGTGATACGCCACGTAATCGCGATTCACCCCTCCAGTGTGGGACAAATCTGTCTATGACCTGGAAGAGGGTGCCTGAAGGGTCTCTATTATGATGTTGCAAATAGTGTCTCGGTACCGTATGTTTGCTCTTTCCCCCTTTAATGCCGGTGATATGCTCATTGACACGAATGGAGAAGGTCCTGATGGTACGTCCGACATATTGTTTATGACAAGGACATGTTATCAAATAAACAATATATTGAGATGCACATGTGGCAAACTCCTTCATGTGATATACACGAGACGTTACTGTGGATGTAAAGGTCAGTAGCTTTTGTCTGCCTGCACTATTGTGGTGGCATACATTGCACTTACGGCAAGGGTAAAAACCCTTGCAGTCTTGGAAGAAGGATATCTTTTTGGGTGGATCGATAACATTAGGGGCAATCTGCCCCTGAATGGATCGTGCACCTCTAAAAATCACTGGTGCTCGTTCGGGAAGAACGGGACCCAATAGTCTATCATTCAAAAGCACCCTCCAATGTTTCTTAAGGATGTTTTTGACCTGTTTAGACTGTATAGAATGTGTGGTGGTGAAAGCCCACTTAAAACTAGAGTCTGAGGTATTTTTGGGACGCTCCGTCAATGTGGCCGTTCTCTCCACAGCCAAGACGGCATAAATCTCCTCATCCAAATGGTCTAGTCCATAACCCTTTTCAAGAAATCTTTTCTTGAGCAACTGTGATTGAACTAAAAAATCGGATGTTTTGCTACAGTTGCGGCGTAGCCTAAGGAATTGGCCACGTGGGATTGCTTTAAGCCATTGTTCTTGATGGCAACTCTCGACCGGAATGTACCCATTCCGGTCGGTGGGTTTAAAATAGGTTTTAAATTCCAAGTGGTCCTCCATGGCCATAATCTCTAAATCAAGGAAATGAACATGAGAGAAGCTGGCCTCATAGCTTAGGGAGATACCCCTATCATTGGAGTTTAAGATGGTCATATAGTCATCCAGGGACTGGCGATCTCCATCCCATAGGAGGAGGATGTCGTCTATGTACCTGGCCCAGAGGACTAACTCTGGCCTCCGGTCAACATAGACGACATCCTCCTCCCATTGTGCCATAAAAAGATTGGCGAGGCTGGGCGCGAATTTAGCGCCCATAGCCACGCCTCTCTTCTGTAGGAAGAACTGGTTCTGAAACCAAAAGTAATTGTGCCGAGTGGCAAAACGCAACAGTTGCATAATAAAGTTACGCTGTAGGAGGGGAAGTTGGGAATCCCTAGACAAAAAACTCTCGACCGCTTCAAAACCAAGCCGATGGGGTATGCACGTATAAAGTGCCGCCACATCGGCTGTGGCAAGGAGCATCCCTTTTTTGAAAGGCGTGGATTCTAAAAGTTTGATGGTGTCCCTCGTATCCTTTAAATACGAAGTGGTAGATCTAACCAGTGGTTGTAAATAGTGGTCCACGTATTTACCAATTCGAGCTGTGACCGAGTCAATCCCGCTGACTATGGGTCGGCCAGGGGGATTGACTGGGTCCTTATGGACCTTGGGAAGTTATTGCTTGTCACAATGTATGCAGCTGCTGGCTCACATATATTTTATTTTTGCTATTAGAGCGCAGTGTTTTCATATTTCTCTTGTACCTTTTTGACTTTTTTTACACAGCTGCTCTCCTTTTTTTTTTTTTTTTTTTTTATTTAGTCCTCTTTTCCCATCACTGCTAATAAGATGGATGTGTTTGAGTACAGAACGTCCAGATCTCTAAACACTGATGGGGTGTTTATTAATACCAACCCTGATTCAGAGATGAGTGGGATGTTCATCAGGCTTAAAAACCTGATGGTGAGTGAAATACATCTTCAATGGGATAAGGCTTTCCTGGAACAGTACATCAAAGAAGGGATGGTTCCTAGAGGCTTGAGGTGGGATATCCATCCCCAACAAGACGAGCCAGATCTTGAATCTTGGTTCAAATATTTTAATGAAACCGGGTTAAAACTTTTACAGTTCTTAGTGGACAGAAAAAGTGTCAAGTTGTCCCTTATAGATTCAGAAACTAAAGATCTTCGAGACAAGTTGACACCACACAAGGGTACAGCGGAGTACATTTCTCTGTCCACTAATTTGAAAAGTATTCTTGAAAGAGAAGAAAAAGAACAAAGGAATAAAAAACAAAAAAAATATAATAGGGACTTTACTGATTACACTTCTAATTTGGTATATGGATGGCAAAAAAAGAATTTGAATACTCCCCCCACCAACAGTGACCTCTCTTCTGGTGACACCTTTGTTCCTGTAGTTGCACATCAAACTAGGAGATTAATCTACGAACCTCCCCAGGTACAGGGACATAAACATTCTGGGTCCAATAGACCAGGACCTAGACCGCTGCCTGCCCAACCCCCAAGGGATTTCCCCCCACCCCCTCTTCTTCCACCCACCCCGCGGTTGCGGGGAGGAGGTGGACCCAGAGGGAGAGGAAGGGGCCAGTACAATAATCCATCAGTAGATTCTCAATACAGACAGTATCCCAGAGGCCCTCCTCCAAATGGAAACCATGGACCTAACGGTCATAGGTCACAGTATGATCCGGATTATGGTTATCGTACTCCGGTTCACACCAATAACCGTTTTGCTCCACTGTATGATAATGATTCTTACGGTAATTTTTCAGATCCATATTCACATTACGATGGGGATGTGGATTCTTATAATAGAACACCCTACTACTCCAATTCTAATTACTCGGGTCCCACCCAACCTTTGGGTTTTCACAGGTCTGTGGAAGGGCACCCGAGAAATTCAGAAGGAAAAGAGGGACCAGAGGGGGGTGGAGGATCCAAGGCCAAAAGGAAAAGGACCTAGGGAATACAGGCATTTTTAATCTTAGTTCCTGTACTCTGACCAAGGCAGAACAAACAGTCCTTGACAAAGGTCTGAAGTTCGTTCCTCCCAGACCCCTTAATAGGTTCTCCACCTTCATTGATGTTCTTAAGTACACACGAAAACTCAGTGTCCAGAGACATTTTTTGGCTCAAACCATCCTACCTTCCCAGACGGAGAGCATTACTCCTCGAATTTCAGCCACCACGTCCGAATCAAGGACTGTCTTGCACTCGGGATTGAGCAATCCCTCCTTATTCAATCCCCCTGGGTCTTTGGCCCCCTCAGTACAGGTGTTTAAAAATCTTGTGCTGGAAGACCTTGAAAAATTGTCTCGTAATAAAAAAAGAGTTTATATAAAATCTGAGGTTAAAAAGGGACTTGAAATGTTGTGCAAAAGGAAAAATCTCATTATCCGCCCCGCAGACAAGGGGGGTGGTATTGTAGTTTTGGATAAAGCCAATTATCTTAAGGAAATGTATAGACTGTTGAGTGATACTGACACATATAGTGTCATTCCTAATGACCCGACCACCATTTATAAAAAAGAGTTATTACATCTTGTCAATGAGGGTTTTTCTTTAGGGATTCTGAACAAAAAAGAAAAAAGCTTTTTGGTCCCCCTTGCTCCTCGTATCCCTACAATTTATTATCTTCCCAAGGTCCATAAGGACCCAGTCAATCCCCCTGGCCGACCCATAGTCAGCGGGATTGACTCGGTCACAGCTCGAATTGGTAAATACGTGGACCACTATTTACAACCACTGGTTAGATCTACCACTTCGTATTTAAAGGATACGAGGGACACCATCAAACTTTTAGAATCCACGCCTTTCAAAAAAGGGATGCTCCTTGCCACAGCCGATGTGGCGGCACTTTATACGTGCATACCCCATCGGCTTGGTTTTGAAGCGGTCGAGAGTTTTTTGTCTAGGGATTCCCAACTTCCCCTCCTACAGCGTAACTTTATTATGCAACTGTTGCGTTTTGCCACTCGGCACAATTACTTTTGGTTTCAGAACCAGTTCTTCCTACAGAAGAGAGGCGTGGCTATGGGCGCTAAATTCGCGCCCAGCCTCGCCAATCTTTTTATGGCACAATGGGAGGAGGATGTCGTCTATGTTGACCGGAGGCCAGAGTTAGTCCTCTGGGCCAGGTACATAGACGACATCCTCCTCCTATGGGATGGAGATCGCCAGTCCCTGGATGACTATATGACCATCTTAAACTCCAATGATAGGGGTATCTCCCTAAGCTATGGGGCCAGCTTCTCTCATGTTCATTTCCTTGATTTAGAGATTATGGCCATGGAGGACCACTTGGAATTTAAAACCTATTTTAAACCCACCGACCGGAATGGGTACATTCCGGTCGAGAGTTGCCATCAAGAACAATGGCTTAAAGCAATCCCACGTGGCCAATTCCTTAGGCTACGCCGCAACTGTAGCAAAACATCCGATTTTTTAGTTCAATCACAGTTGCTCAAGAAAAGATTTCTTGAAAAGGGTTATGGACTAGACCATTTGGATGAGGAGATTTATGCCGTCTTGGCTGTGGAGAGAACGGCCACATTGACGGAGCGTCCCAAAAATACCTCAGACTCTAGTTTTAAGTGGGCTTTCACCACCACACATTCTATACAGTCTAAACAGGTCAAAAACATCCTTAAGAAACATTGGAGGGTGCTTTTGAATGATAGACTATTGGGTCCCGTTCTTCCCGAACGAGCACCAGTGATTTTTAGAGGTGCACGATCCATTCAGGGGCAGATTGCCCCTAATGTTATCGATCCACCCAAAAAGATATCCTTCTTCCAAGACTGCAAGGGTTTTTACCCTTGCCGTAAGTGCAATGTATGCCACCACAATAGTGCAGGCAGACAAAAGCTACTGACCTTTACATCCACAGTAACGTCTCGTGTATATCACATGAAGGAGTTTGCCACATGTGCATCTCAATATATTGTTTATTTGATAACATGTCCTTGTCATAAACAATATGTCGGACGTACCATCAGGACCTTCTCCATTCGTGTCAATGAGCATATCACCGGCATTAAAGGGGGAAAGAGCAAACATACGGTACCGAGACACTATTTGCAACATCATAATAGAGACCCTTCAGGCACCCTCTTCCAGGTCATAGACAGATTTGTCCCACACTGGAGGGGTGAATCGCGATTACGTGGCGTATCACGCCTCGAAACCTACTGGATCTACGAGTTGAGGTCCTTCTTTCCGTTTGGGATGAACGTCGAGTGGGACCTCAACTCGTTTATCAATACATCCTAGTATGAAATCATACAATACAGCGCTTGCAAATCAATAATATCAAACAAAAAAATTTTTTTGTGAAATCAAAAAAGAAAAGAAATGGAAATTTGTTGCAGCAGCAGGGTGAAAGTACTGTACTTTGAAGATATATAAACCAAGTGGACTGCGCTAGCAACTAATTGTGTAAAGATGTATAAACAAAAAAAACCCAAAACACCAAAGGGTGTTAGTGAAGTGACAAGTGAGTAAAAATATGGATGTGTCAGAGAACTGGACCTGCAGCTCGTGCACCCGAGTCAGCACTCAGTGTGCATGCACTACGCCGCAGCACCAGAGCTCCAAGACCCTCCACACAAACAAAATCAATTGGTGTAGAAGTGACAGGATCATGGGACGATGCACTATTGGAGCAAATGCATCTATCAAATCTCAGAAATTGGCATACAATAATATAAACAAAAATAAATATATATGCAAATAAACTTGACAATTGTGCAGAAAGTAGAATAGCTTGGAGCGAACCACTTAGCACATTCCAGATAGCACAGAGAGACCATAAAATGTCGTCTATAATATAGATGCTCCTTCATGAGGCAGACATTCACATGATGAACGGGCTTCACACTTTTTAATCTTGGGCCAATGGTGTGGTGATATAAAAAGGATTGCTCATAAAGCCATGGAAGCACACGTTCCACCGAAGGAGAGAAGAGAAGTATATGGCATAAAATCTTTTAAAACCAGAGGTCACCTGCGCATAAATGCGCTACTCACGGGACCAATAAGGAAAGCAGGCATTCAGATATATCGGTCGGTTCGCCGCTCATGGCGTGCGCTCCACCGCCAGGAAGTGATGTCACTGGTACAGGTCGAAAAAACGTGAACAGGATGTTGCGTCGACGCGTTTCGCCCCTCCCCCAGGGCGTTATCAAAGACTTAACATCCTGCCGGCGTGTGAACCTTTTATGTTATGTTCAATGAGTGACAGCCATTTACGGCCAATGGGTGAGAAGTTACCCATTCCTTCCTCTATCATCATATCCTGTTTGCAAGAAATAAAACTTTACTCAATGGTCGGAGACAAACAACTCCAATAAGCAGATAGAAGTTTACAGCATCTTCATAAGGAGAAACATCTTAGCCCTCCCTGCCTTCCTTAGAACAAAGTATATGCAAACCAAAGAATACTAACATCAGGATATTTAAATAGACAGGAAATAGATTCATACAATATATTAGATATCTAAACTCCTAATAATAAAAACAATAGTTTAATACATAACATTTTTTAAAATCTATAAAAATAACAACTTGATATATGAAAAAATTATATTGTGCAAAAAATAGAAATATAAATAAAAATAAAAATAAAAATAAAAATAAAAATAAAATAAAAATAAAATAAAAATAAAAATAAAAATAAAAATAAAAATAAAAATAATAAAAATAAAAATAAAAATAAAAATAAAAATAAAAATAAAAATAAAAATAAAAATAAAAATGAAAATAAAAATAAAATAAAATGTAAAAAATATTTCACTCGATGGTTTACTAATCTCCCAGATTGATATTCACGATTAGGACATGGGAAAAAAACATATTCAGAGATGCATGATGGTAAAAAACAGTACCGAAATGCACAGACACATATATAAAATATATATATTGAGGTATGATAGAAACAAAATATATATTTATACTACCAATTCGATAAGAAACAATTCAAGTCTAGCTCGATATTCAGGCCCAGGGGGTTTAAAGTGCGTAATCTATGTATCCACTGGGTTTCATTTTGTGAGATATTTTGTCTAAGATTAGAACCTCGCCAATGATCTTCAACTCTGTCAATTCCACAGAAAGTGAGTAAGCTGGGATCTTGGTTGTGGAAAAGCCTAAAATGATTGGAAAGACCATGGAATCTATAACCCTTCTTGATTCTATTTACATGCTCATTGAGCCTTATACCCAGTTGTCTGGTAGTTCTTCCTACATATTGTAGATTGCAAGGGCAAGATAGAAGGTAGGTAACGTGCGTTGTACTACAGGTGATAAATTTATTAATTGTATACGATCTACCATCTACCATAGAGCTGAAATGGGTGGTTTTCCGCTTGCGAAATTTAGATGTTTTACATATTCCACATCTCCCACAACTATAGAACCCAACACTGTCTAGGAAAGTACATGTCTTCCTAGGGGGATCTATAACATTATGTGCTAACTGGAGCCTCAAAGTGGGCGGCTTGGTATAAATAAAATTTGGCTGTTTTGGCAGCACCTTCCTCAGGTCATCATCCTGATGAAGGAGAGGCCAATGTCTCTTTATGATTCTCTCCAGGTCTCGATACTGTCTGTTAAAACCTGTGATGAAGGATAGACCAAAATTATTTTCCCCTTTTGATTTGGATTTAAAAAGATCGTCCCTATTCATTTCCCCGACTGTTTGTTTTATCTTCTCTAAATTTTCCAGACTGTAGCCTTTTTCTTGAAATCTTTTCACCATGATGTTAGCTTGCAAGTTATAATCACTTAAGTTACTGCAATTTCTTCTAATCCTGAGTAGCTGACTTTTAGGGATACCCCCTAGCCATCTAGGGTGGTGGCAGCTCGTCAGGGGGATATAACCATTCCGGTCAACATCTTTAAAGAAAGTGCGGGTGAGTAATTGATTATCTTCCCTAAACAATGTTAGGTCCAGAAAATCAATTTGTTGGTAACTAAAGCATTCAGAAAAGGATATACCAAACCTATTGTTACTTATTCTCGCCATAAATTCTAAAAAGGAGTCGGGTGATCCTGTCCAAATGATCAGGATATCGTCTATATACCTCTTATATAACCTGAGCTCCGGGATGTTGGATCGATAGATGGCCTCATCCTCCCAAAAACTCATGAACAGGTTTGCCACTGAAGGTGCATACTTGGCGCCCATTGCGACCCCTTTCTTTTGCCTATAATATTCCTTTTGGTGCCAGAAAAAGTTATGGCTCATTGCTAAATCCAAAGCTTTTAAGATAAACTCCTTTTGTTTTGATTTTATATCTGTATCCTCTAATGCCCATCCTACTGCTTGTAACGCATGTTCTTGTTGGATGTTGGTATAGAGTGAATTTACATCAATACTAGCAAGCAAACAGCTGTCATCTAATGTTATGGTCTTAACTAATTCAATAAGTTCTCTGCTATCTTTAAGGTATGCAGGATATTTTTTGGTAAGTGGTTGCAGGAAACAGTCTAGGTATTCACCAAGTCTAGAGAAGAGGGATCCAATCCCGCTGATTATTGGTCGACCTGGGGGTTTAGATTTATTTTTATGGATCTTTGGCAATTGATAAATCACCGGTACCCGTGGTGCATCCGGGGTAAGGTATCTAGCCTCTTTTTTCTTTAAAATACCCTCATCAGTTGCTGTTTTAACTAGATTTTTTAATTTTGATTTAAATTTCTTGGTAGGATTATTTTTCAACTTTTCATAGGTATCCTGGTCTCCAACCAATCTATTTAATTCCTCCAAATAATCAGTTTTATTTAGTATTACCACCCCCCCTCCCTTATCAGCCGACCTGATCACTACATTTTTGTTTTTTATCAGTGTCTCTAAACCTCTCTCTAAATCTTTTTTTCTTCTTTGGGGTTTGACGACAAGCTTGTCCAAATCCTGTTCCACCAGAGATTTGAACACCCCAACGAAATGATTATTACTAATCTGGGGGTTAAATATCGAATTATTCTTCAAAGTTGTATGTATGTATTCCTCTTCCGGGGAATTTGATACTGTTGCTTTATTAGAGAAATGTTTTTTTATATTTTTATATGTGTCTGTGCATTTCGGTACTGTTTTTTACCATCATGCATCTCTGAATATGTTTTTTTCCCATGTCCTAATCGTGAATATCAATCTGGGAGATTAGTAAACCATCGAGTGAAATATTTTTTACATTTTATTTTATTTTTATTTTCATTTTTATTTTTATTTTTATTTTTATTTTTATTTTTATTTTTATTTTTATTTTTATTTTTATTTTTATTCTTATTATTTTTATTTTTATTTTTGTTTTATTTTTATTTTTATTTTTATTTTTATTTATATTTCTATTTTTTGCACAATATAATTTTTTCATATATCAATTTGTTATTTTTATAGATTTTAAAAAATGTTATGTATTAAACTATTGTTTTTATTATTAGGAGTTTAGATATCTAATATATTGTATGAATCTATTTCCTGTCTATTTAAATATCCTGATGTTAGTATTCTTTGGTTTGCATATACTTTGTTCTAAGGAAGGCAGGGAGGGCTAAGATGTTTCTCCTTATGAAGATGCTGTAAACTTCTATCTGCTTATTGGAGTTGTTTGTCTCCGACCATTGAGTAAAGTTTTATTTCTTGCAAACAGGATATGATGATAGAGGAAGGAATGGGTAACTTCTCACCCATTGGCCGTAAATGGCTGTCACTCATTGAACATAACATAAAAGGTTCACACGCCGGCAGGATGTTAAGTCTTTGATAACGCCCTGGGGGAGGGGCGAAACGCGTCGACGCAACATCCTGTTCACGTTTTTTCGACCTGTACCAGTGACATCACTTCCTGGCGGTGGAGCGCACGCCATGAGCGGCGAACCGACCGATATATCTGAATGCCTGCTTTCCTTATTGGTCCCGTGAGTAGCGCATTTATGCGCAGGTGACCTCTGGTTTTAAAAGATTTTATGCCATATACTTCTCTTCTCTCCTTCGGTGGAACGTGTGCTTCCATGGCTTTATGAGCAATCCTTTTTATATCACCACACCATTGGCCCAAGATTAAAAAGTGTGAAGCCCGTTCATCATGTGAATGTCTGCCTCATGAAGGAGCATCTATATTATAGACGACATTTTATGGTCTCTCTGTGCTATCTGGAATGTGCTAAGTGGTTCGCTCCAAGCTATTCTACTTTCTGCACAATTGTCAAGTTTATTTGCATATATATTTATTTTTGTTTATATTATTGTATGCCAATTTCTGAGATTTGATAGATGCATTTGCTCCAATAGTGCATCGTCCCATGATCCTGTCACTTCTACACCAATTGATTTTGTTTGTGTGGAGGGTCTTGGAGCTCTGGTGCTGCGGCGTAGTGCATGCACACTGAGTGCTGACTCGGGTGCACGAGCTGCAGGTCCAGTTCTCTGACACATCCATATTTTTACTCACTTGTCACTTCACTAACACCCTTTGGTGTTTTGGGTTTTTTTTGTTTATACATCTTTACACAATTAGTTGCTAGCGCAGTCCACTTGGTTTATATAATACATCCTAGTAGTCATGTATTTTTCATGTACGATTTTTCCATTTCCGCTTGTTCGTTTTTTATGTCCCTTTTAGGTATGGGTGTTCCATTTGCCCCCCCCCCTCCCCCCTTTTTTTTTTTTTTTTTTTTTTTCTTCTGATTCATTATTGCGTTAATGTCTTTTTTCATTTATTTTTTTTTTTCCTTACAATACCAATTTGTTCCATGTTTTTATTTTCTAAATTTCCAAACTTATATTGGGAAATTACATTTATTATTTATTCAATTCAATATATTGATTATTTGTAATAGATTACCTAACAGCCATGTTAATATTTTTACAATTTTTTCTTTCATTGCTATGTATATTTTGCATGTACTGGTATAGATCTATTTGGGACATCTTGTGTCCGATTTAGGTAATGCTGCTTAGTATTGTTCAGTAATGTTTATTTTCTGTTTTGGTTTATCACCACTTGCTAGCACTATTTCACTTTAGTGCTGCCATCTAGTGTTTGCCATTATTATTGTTGATTTTCACATTGATGTTTTTAGCCATGTGACAGCACCAGATCCGATCATGTGATCGGGACTTGAGCTGAGGAGATTTGATTTCCGTGACTACCCTCTCCCATCCTGTGCACCTTTTGGTGGTTGTTGATTGGGTCAGGGAGCCGGGACACCGCCCCTTCACACCACATCACATGACCAGGAAGTGATGCATTACCAGGAAGTGATGTCCACTATTGTTTGACCAGGAAGTGATGCATTACCAGGAAGTGATGTCTACTATTGTTTGCCATGCGGTGGGGAGGTCTCCAGGCATCAGTCTCACTATTAGACTGCGCTATTGGGTCCTATACTCACCGGCTGTTTTATTCATGATTCTGATTGGTCTAGCGATCAACAGGATCCAGTTCCTGATTACTTGACCTTTGTAGCTCCACTGTGATTGGCTATAGGGGTTATCTTATTGGATTAGATATTTATATATAGGAGCAGCGTGAAGGGAGAAGCTCATGCCCCTGTTGAAGACCCCCTTGGTCGAAACGCGTCGGGCGATCTCCCCTTCCTTACGCTGCTTAGATTTTATTTTAATTGTGATCACTTTTATCCATTTTTTGTATGGTATTTTTAGAAATAAAAATCCCTGGTTTACCTGCACTATGCAGAAGTTTTTTATTTTTTATTTGCATATTATCCCGATGCAAGAAACTGCCTTCCAGTAGCCCTACTTCCATCACGGGGTCTGGATCAAATCTGTCCCCGGCTTCTCCTTGGAACACATCCTTGAGGTCTATTGGCTGATATCCAGTTGGCGGCCCTTCCTGATGTTTCTTCACCCCACCAGAGAAGTCGAGAAGTGAGACAGAGGTTCCACCGTTCCGGATATCGTTTTCCAGCCTAGGTTTGGCTCCATGCACCATTGACTCCATGTCATATGACAGTGGAGTCCACGTCATCTGGTAAGAGTACCCATCTTATCTTACTTCCTGATGTTTTCATTCTGATGCCCCATATCGAGATGTTGGTTTACAGCTACGGAAGTTCTGTACCCCGTTGTTGACTCAGTCACAGATCCACACCGTGCACCATTGACTTTATTTTCTAGTTTCACATCATTTTTTGGTCCATACCAGTTCCTCTTAATTATTTGAGTTTGGAATCATCCATTTACCATATGTGGACACTTTATACTGTGTTTGTTCATTTCATTTCACTTATGGTTTTTGCACATATGCTTTACTGTTCAGTACAGCATCTCTTATTTAATTGTTTCACTACACCCCAACTTCCTATTACTTCTTAGCGCTGCATTTTTTTCCCATTTACTTCTATACTTTATATGTCATCCAATCACAAAAGTTCGATAATTACAAAATATTGTTTCAAAATATGTAGATAATCAGTAGCAATATAGCATTTATTTTGATTATAATCAGAAAAAATATAATAGCATACATTACTTGCTTCGTGAAATGTCTTATGAACCCTATATGGGAAAAGTATCTAACCAAAATACCTGCAAAGGAACAAACAGTAAAATTGTATTAGATAGCATAGTATTTAAACAGACTTCAAATGGGAAAAAACGATGAGAAAATTTATGTTAATGAGTTTTGAGGAGACCTTGTAGATGTTGGGGTCAGGCATGCAAAGAGTCGATACATAATGGGTCAAAGAATATTCATAGTAGGCAGAAATCTATAAAAAGGGTTTAAAGCTGAGCATGTCATTCAAACCTGGATATGTGGTAGCCCTCAGATTATATACCCACTGGGTCTCCCTCTGAAGGACCCTTTATTCAAAGTTGCCCCCTCGAGGATCTAGATAGAAAGGGCGGCAAATTTAAAAACCAAAGGATCATATTTGTGTTTGAAGGCCACATGGTGGCCCATGGTGGTATTAAGAAAGCCATTTGTGGCATAATAAAAGTGGTCCTTCATCCTCCTACCGAATGGTCTTATCGTTTTGCCAACACAGAGGGCTCCACATTGGCAAAAGATAATATATATCACTCCCCTAGTCTGACATGAAATATGATGCCGTATGGAGTGAGTGTGGCCATTAGGGAGGACAAATGAGGGCCCCTCTGTCACAAGGTGACAGAAATCACATGTTCCACAGCAGAACAATCCCAATTGGTCCTGTTCCTTATTTCCGGATTTGTGGTATTGACTATGTACTAAACGATCTCTAATAGAGCCTGAACATCGAAATGTTATTTCAGGTCTAGGTCCTAGGTATTTAGTAAGTATAGGATCTGTTGATAGAATGTGTCAATGTTTTTCAATAATAGATTGTATCTTCTGATGTTGCTCAGAGTATGTTGTGATGAATCACACTGTGTTTGAATGCTTCTTTTTTGGTCCTGGAAACAGGACTATATTCCTTGGTCTTCCTTGGGCTTTATTAAAAGCCCTTTTTAAACAAGTCCTACTGTATCCCCTGGCCAGTAGTCGTTCATATAGAAGATCAGCTTCATGTTTGAAACAAACATCACTATAGCAGATAGTATAGCAGACCGCGGATGTGCACTTGACGCGTGTAAAATTGCATTCCCAGCAGTGGGTTTTTTGATACAGTGATGTGTTAATAGTGACATCTACATTGATGTTAATGGTAACATCAAGGTATGCAATTGTATTCGTACTGGACTGCATTGTAAATTTGAGGTTGTAGCTGGTAATACTTAACATTTTCATAAATTGATCCAAAGCTTCCACTGGCCCCGCCCATAGCATCAAAACGTCACCTATGTAGCGGAACCACCGTAGGACATAAGATAAGATTGACATGTTCACTTGAAAAAAAATCTCGTTCCCACCCCCCGGTACAAGTTCACATAAGACGGCGCACAGAACATGCCCATAGCGACTCCTTGTACCTGGAGGAAGTGGGGCTCTTCGAACGAAAATACATTTTTGGTAAGAATGTGGGACAGAAGTTGAAGTACAAAGCCATTGAGGCCCGAAGACTTATAGCCCCTTTCCCCTAAAAATCTGGAAATAACCTCCATCCCATAAATATGTGGGATGGATGAATAAAGGACCTCAATATCAATGGCCATAAGTGAGCATCCAGGGGGCACACTCAAACCATCCAGATTTTTAAGGAGGTCTGAGGTGTCCTTGATGTATGAAGGTAATGTAACTACATGCGGGCGAAGGCATTCATCCACAAATTTACTTGCCCTTTCCATCTTTGAACCCACTCCTGAGATGATAGAACGTCCTAGAGGATGTTTCAAATTTTTATGTGTTTTAGGGAGTGAGTAAAAGGTGGGAGTTTTGGGATAGGGAACCTGTATACCCTCAAAAATTTCCTTGGTGATCAAGTCATCGGCATAGGCGGAACAGATGGTGTCATCATATTGTTGATTGAACCCCGAGATAGTGTTTTCAGATATTGGTTTGTACCAAGATCTGTTTTTGAGAATATCCCAACACATATTTCTGTATTGTAACTCATCCATTAACACCACATTACTGTCTTTATCCGAAGGCTTTATCACCAAGTGGGAATTCTTGCTATGATTGCTAAGTGCTGTCCTATGTGCCTGATTGAGATTATGTCTGACTGATTTTAGGAAAGAAGATAATTCAATTTCCCTAGTCGTCTGGGTAAAAAAAGTATAAATTTAGGAATTGGTATGCAAAGATGGAAATTGACTAGATCTTTTTTTGACCGCGTTCCCTAAAGATTTAATTTAATTCTGATATTGGGCCATTTGGACCCGAAGGCCCAAAGCCTCATCAGATTCATGGCCACCTTCCTATGTAGTATTACCCTCATTTTCCTCCAATAAGAGGACCAGGTTTTTCAGTACTCTGAATTCAGCCACTGTAAAATCCTTCCAAATGTTTTAATTACTGGCTGGCCCATGCCAGAAGAGTGGTCGAGAATGCCTTTAGCATAATGGCCAGCCGGTTCTGGCTTTGCCTTACGGCCATTAACGTGGCCGAATACAAACTCAATCACATTGTCTAGAGCTGCTGCATTCTTCACAATTTCCTACGGAAGAATGCAGCCAAATATCTGGCGACTGAGGCCGACTTTTCACACGAACAAACAATGACGGCGCTTGAAAGTGGCCATCCTGGCTTGCCCCCCCAAAGTGCCCGTGAAGTACAGCAAAACTATCATGAGTACTTTGTGGGTAGGGGGGCAATTGATTTACAAGAAAATCTGAAAGCTGTCTAATAATTAAAAAAAAAAACTAAACTCATATTTCATTTGAATTTCTGTTTGTGTTTCTTATCTGTCTCCTAGGTTCTCAAATGGCCTTTTATTTTTGGCCATTTTCTTCAATAGTGCAAACTTAACTTCTTTGATACATGAGGTGACAATCTCTTCTTCAGCTAACTATTATGTTGTGCTGTGGGTCTGCTACACACACACACACAATGTTATTGTTATTAATGTATGTAATGCATTATGATAAAAATTATCATCCTTTTCAACTCCATGAATTAATTGCTTGGAGTCCCTAAAATGGCCTGATTTTGGCAAATTTTACAACACAAAGGCAAATCCATTTTGCACTACAAGTGCACTGCAAGTGCACTTGAAAGTGCACTTGCAGTGCACTTGTAATGAAAAGTGGATTTGCCTTTAGTAAATAACCCCCATTGTCACTGTAACTACACCAACTTAACAAATAAACTTGTATTGAGCACTGAAATAAGAAGCCACACATTGTTGAGTATAAAACATTTTACTCCAAGCACATTCACATGTGCGTTATAAACGGTTTTGGAACAAACTAAAATCTTGGTGTATAACATGTATGTTTGACATAAATTTGCCTTTTTTAGGGCTAAACAGGCATGTTTAAAAACATAACATAGACATCACCAACTCAGGAACTTACAAAGTTCAACTTGTGAAGGCCATATGAGACATTAATATGTCAAAACTGTGTTGACTGTGCCTTCATCAGATGGGGTGAGCTTACCCCTGTAAAAGCCAAATTTTGAAGATGCACACACATTCAGACAAAAAAATTTGGATTTCACTCCTGATCCCATGCCTGTGTGTATTTTCCCTTCATATATTTTGCTAAAGCCACAAAACACACACTGGGGTTGATTTACTAAAGCGTAAAAGACTGTGCACTTTGCAGTTGCCCTCTTCAAGAGCAGTTGCTTCAGAGCTTGGTAAATGAGCAGAGGACTTCTATCATGCAATCATGTGCAAGCAAACTGCAGTTTTTTTAATTTTCCTTGCACGGGATTGGGTACTCTTCGCAAAGTGAAACCTCATTTACTAAGCTCTGGAGAAATTGCACTTGCAGAGGGCAACTGCCCTCTGTTGTCTAGATGTGTTTGAAACTATAAGGAAATGACAACTTGATTCAGTCCGACAACAAATGTCCAATAGCAATAGGTATGAATAGGTTCTGGACAGCCGCACTCAAATAATAGCCGAGTTTATTGAAGGATACACACATGGGCGTCCGCAGAACTTTTTTCAGAGGGGGGGCATAATTTTATGAACACCCATGCTCGGTCCCTTTTCGACAATGGTGCTGGGGGGGCGGGGCCAATTCATACACTTGGCGTCTATGGACACCGAATGAATGAATCAGGAGCGCGCCCACAAGGTAACCCCCTTGGGAGAGCGCTTCTCCTAGGGGGTTATCTAATGCGAGGGACCCCAGAAGAGGAGATTCGGGGCCACTCTGTGCAAAACAAGCTGCACAGTGGAGGCAAATATGATATGTTTGTTATTTTTTAAACAAACCTTTAGTATCACTTTAAGGGCTTGTTTATACCAGAAGGTGGTGCAGGAAATCCATGTTCCGTGTGCGTCTCCCACACTACGTTCAAAACGCACATGGATACACATCAAAATACAAAGGATCACAGCAGACAAAAACAAGCTGACGTTTCGCACTGGCGTCAGTGCTTACTCATTTCCCATCGGAAAGTCCGATCGTGTGTACGCGGCATAAAAGTTTGGGGAATGCTATGCTAGGTGATTTACAAACACTTCTAAGATTCCCCCAGCTATTCTGTGAGCTGGAAGCTTTGGACACTTTCACCTTTTCCACAGCTTATAATCCAGATACATAAATCAAGGTACCGTTCCACCACCTGCAGTTTGTCAGCTTACTGGTCTGCCAGGCAAATACACACGTCCCTGTTGCTGGCAATGAGATCTATCCCTGACTATAGCAGATAAGATTCCACATACTAATATTAATCTGCATGTAAACAGATTGGTCATCTCATTCTCTGTCAGCCAACCACTGAAATTACAGAGAATATGAGGGTGCAGCCACACAGTAAGCATCAGTGAACAGCAGTGAAATTGTAACTGAGCGTACAGGCATTAGTACTATAAAGCAATCATCTCTCTAGGAGTTATTAATTCTTAGTACATAGAAGGCCACCTATTCATTTTCTTTTTTTAAATCCCTAGGTGGGCAGTGCTTAGAAATATGTATAGAAATAGAAACATCATGTTCAGCAGTCAACCCCATTTAGTTTGCCCTTTTGCCAAAACAAAGAACAAGCAAAGTTCAGACCAAATTCAACTTCGGTCTGAACTCGAAGCTCATTTCTACTGCCCAAATGGTAAAGTTTAGTTTGTTTTTCCATACAATACAGGTCATATTTACTTTTTATTTTATATCTAATAACAAATATTTCTGTATGGCATTTTCTTTCTAGTCTTTGTAGATGTTAGTTTTATTGTATTTTATTTATTGTGTACATTATACATGTGTACCACTTCACAGGCATGTTCAAGGCATCCTTCATGCAAGTTTTAAAGGCATTGGGCATTTTAATGTTTTACTTTTAACATGAATAAAACCCCTGCTGCCTGCAAAAGGGTATTTAAAAAAAATTGCACTGATATCCCCCTGGCGGAGTCCAACCCTCATGCCATTTTTTGACAACCCCTTGCCTATTAGCATTAAAAATGGTCAGAATTAATTTTGAAGATTCGGCTGTCATTGATTTTAACCCCTTTACTGCCCCCAACATATGTCATATGTCAGTAGCAGTGACTTTTTTACACTCTAGCTTTATGATTATGATTCTAACCTGCCCCCAGGTACATGCATATATGTATGTATGTAAATGCACGTCGTTGAGGCCTATGTTTGAAAGGGCCTATTGCTCTATATATGTTACATATCACCATGTACATTGGAGTGAGAGCAATAATACTAGAGCCATTATTCATGTTAATTCTCCTGTAAGAACGTTCAAAGTGTTGCAAATGGAATAATTTATTTACCAAAGTTCATCATCTTCTAGATTGCAAGCTCTAACGAGCAGGGCCCTCTGATCCCTCCTGTATTGATTTCTATTGTAAGCGTACTGTCTGCCCTCATGTTGTAAAGCGCTGCATAAACTGTTGGTGCTATATAAATCCTGTATAATAATAATAATCATTGTTTCACAGTTACACAAAGTCTTGACATGTTGGGTATATACCAGTATATATATATATATATATATATATATATATATATATATATATATATATATATACCTAATCTTTTATGTTTTATCAAAAATGTAGTAACATATTGCATTTGTATGCACTAAATTATTGGTAGTGTATATTTTAAAAAAAACTTTGCACTTGATAAACTGTTTGGTTAATATTATGTGACATAAAGAAACTGGAAACACCATCACAAAACATTTTCCAAGTAGTGATGTGGTTTGCCACGGTGCTCTTCAGCAAACTTCGGGTGCACAGCAATGTTTTTTTGGAGAGCATTGGCTTGTAGAAAGAGTAGGCACAGTACTGTACTGTCTCCATTTATAGACAATTTGTCTAACTGTCGACTGATGGATGCCTAAACACTTTGAGATTGCTTTGTATCCCTTTCCATCCTTATGCAGGTTAACTGCTCTTTATCGTATGTCTTCAGAGAGCTCCTTTTTGCAAGGAATGGTTTACATCAGCTAATGCTTATTATAAATAGCAGTCTTAAGATATTTGAGTGTCTTTTATCAATCAAAGTAGCTCTAAACCACACCTACAAACTAATTTTATTAGTTGGACTGGAGTTCATTAAAGTAATTAGTCTATGGGTTTATAGGTTCACTTACATTTTCCCCCGTCTCTGTGAATGTTTAATGGGCACATTCAATAAAGACAGGAGAAATTTGAATAGTTTGTGTGTTATCAACTTAAGAACATTCTGTTTGTCTATTGTAACTTAGAAACGGATGAAATCACATTTTATGGCAAATTACTGCAGAAAACCAGTTAATTCCAAGGGGTTCGCCTACCTTTTCTTGCTACTGTAGTTCTATGATATACTACTGTACATCATAAAAATGGTTAAACATCCACAGTGTTTTCCCAAGTAGTTATATATATGTATACATACAGTGGGGACGGCAAGTATTCAGACCCCCTTAAATTTTTCACTCTTTGTTATATTGCAGCCATTTGCTAAAATCATTTAAGTTCTTTTTTTTCCTCATTCATGTACACACAGCACCCCGTATTGACAGAAAAACACAGAATTGTTGACATTTTTGCAGATTTATTAAAAAAGAAAACTGAAATATCACATGGTCCTTAGTATTCAGACCCTTTGCTCAGTATTTAGTAGAAGCACCCTTTTGATCTAATACAGCCATCAGTCTTTTTGAGTAAGATGCAACAAGTTTTTCACACCTGGATTTGGGGATCCTCTGCCATTCCACCTTGCAGATCCTCTCCAGTACTGTCAGATTGGATGGTAAACGTTGGTGGACAGCCATTTTTAGGTCTCTCTAGAAATGCTCAATTGGGTTTAAGTCAGGGCTCTGGCTGGACCATTCAAGAACAGTCACCGAGTTGTTGTGAAGCCACTCCTTCGTTATTTTAGCTGTGTGCTTTGGGTCATTGTCTTGTAGGAAGGTAAACCTTCGGTCCAGTCTGAGGTCCTGAGCACTCTGGAGAAGGTGTTCGTCCAGGATATTCCTGTACTTGGCTGCATTCATATTTTCCTCGATTGCAACCAGTCGTCCTGTCCCTGCAACTGAAAAAAAACCCCCACAGCATGATGCTGCCACCACCATGCTTCACTGTTAGGACTGTATTGGACAGGTGATGAGCAATGCCTGGGTTTTCTCCACACATACCGCTTAGAATTAAGGCCAAAAAGTTATATCTTGGTCTCATCAGACCAAAGAATCTTATGCCCCGTACACACGGTCGGATTTTCCGATGGAAAATGTCCGATCGGAGCGTGTTGTCGGAAATTCCGACCGTGTGTGGGCATCGGATTTTCCGACACACAAAGTTGGACAGCAGGAGATAAAATTTTCCGACAACAAAATCCTATCGCGTCAATTCCGACCGTGTGTGGCCTGTTCCGACGCACAAAGTGCCACGCATGCTCAGAAGAAATTCCGAGACGGGACAGCTCATTCTGGTAAACTTAGCGTTCGCAATGGATATAGCACTTTCGTCACGCTGCAATGTTAAAAATGGTTTAATACAGCGCACTCTCTTCTTCTTTATAATGTGACAAGAATTAAGTAGTTTTGCTGCTCATATTCACACACACTTCTCACAAAGTTTTATTTGTGTTTTTTTATTGGGATTCCCTGAATATATTGTTATTAGTTGTCACATCTGACAGTTTTAACTTTTTTTTTTCTTTAATGTTTGGATTTTTTCAAAGGCTGATCTTTGTTCAATGTTATTTTTATTTTTACTCCAGAATATTTTTGTGTGTGTTTTGTGTGTCAAGTTACCCCAACACCATTGATATCTTTTATTATTTAATCTCAAGGAGATTGTTTGGTGTTGGTGTCCCTTGTTCATTTCACATTGTATATTTGAAATGTACCTGAATCCTCACAAACAAACTGTCCTTTTTGAAGTAAAACACATAGGAGAGTATAATTCAAAACAAAAATCCTTTATTAAGGGCTCAGAACCAAACAAAGAGGAAGGCAACACTGGATCAACATGAGAAATTAGCGAAGCCTGGGACCCCCACGGCAGACATCAATTCTTCAACATCAAAATTGGTGGCCTGAGGAGTCCATATCTAAGGGAGTGCAGTCTGGTCCAGAATTCGCAGAGATCCGGATAGCAGCAGATGACATCTGTGTCCCCAGGCTGTGGTACCACAAGAGGCTGCATTTTTTGGCCGACCAGACTGAACCCAGGCCAATCACTGTCTGGTCTTCCTTCCACGCTTCCTTCCGGGCTGTGGCTGTGCAGTTGGAGATGTGGCAGGAGGAGGAGTAGGACCTGGAGGAGGAGGAGGACTGGGAGGACCTGGAGGAGGACCTGGAGGAGAGGGAGGAGGAGCACCTGCAGGAGGAGGAGGAGGTCCATCGCAAAGGTGTGTCTGAGCTGTCATTCGGCCCCTCATACCTTTCTCAAGAGCCTCCAATATGAGCGCCTCACACATGACTTGTTGGCCCTCCTCTATCCTCTTCATTTTATATGCAATGACGGCAGCAATGTCCTCCTCCACGGTCTGTCGTGCTCCCAGGACCTCTGTAGCCCTCCAAAAGAGTCCTCCGGTAGCCTCCTCTAGGGCACTCCTCCTACTGCCACTTTCTCTTTTCAGGGGGGGTGAAGGGACCTGCAGATCAGCCAGCCGGCTTGGCCCGGCCACCTCCTGGCTGAGACTTCCCTGTGTATGAAAAAGGAACATGGTTTTAGTTGTTGCATCATCAATCCCAATCATAAATTAGTACTCCAAACTAACATCTAGTTAACATCATTGATTGGAAAAGCAGAAATATTTAGAGGAATGCTATACCTGGCTCAATCTGGGCTCCTCCACATGTGGCCTGGAAGGCCCAGGTTGGGTGTCAGAAGCCCCAGCCGGGGGGAAGGAAGCGTGGAAGGAAGACTGGAGAGGGATGGCCTGGGTTCAGTCTGGCCTGCCAGAAAATGCAGCCTGTCGTAGTACAACATCCTGGGGACATAGATGTCATCTGCTGCTCCGGATCTCTGTGAATCCAGGACTTTCTTGCGCTCCCTTAGATACGTGCTCCTCAGGCAACCAATTAATATCTTTAAATAGGTGATGTCTGCCGTGGGGATCACCTGATTCACAATTTCACACAATTGCTCCAGTGCTGCCTTCCTCTTTGCTTGGTTCTTGAAATGGGGGTGGGTAATCTCCCACAGACAGGGCAGCTCCCTTAGCATCTCTACGAATACTGACCTGAAGTCATTATCTTTGAGTAGCATATCCATGTTCACTGCAAGACACAACACAAGACAAAGCCTAATATCAGACAAAACTCTCCTAATCTTGTTACAATATAGGCATCAATCTAGAAGCAGTATAGGCACAAGTTTGTCTCTTACCTTCGTTCTTACGATCGGCGCGTCCAATGCTCCTTCCTCCGCTCACAGATCGTACGTAATACGCACGCGTGTTACGCTTTATACACACTGCGCATGCGTGTAACTCCGCCCGCCCCTGACGTTCTTTCTATTCTATTCCCTGCCCCTTTTCGTTCGGCGCAGTGGGGGAAGAGCACATGGCGGAGTCACAGCAGGTGCGTGCTAATTGCAGGAACGAGGAGGAGGAAAGCCCGGATCGTCCCGATCCAGAAGGAGACATTTTAAGGCCACAAATATGTCCTTTGGGGAGATGTTGGAGATGGTCGACATCATGAGGAAGTCCGACTATGACGGGAAGTATGGGCCTCACCCCAACCCCAATATACGAAAGGCCAAGATCATGGCGAAAGTGGTCAGGAGTCTTCTGAGGAATTTCGGGGTTCGAAGATCTAAAGATCAGCTCCGGAAGCGGTGGTCGGACCTGAAATTGAGAGAGCCAGAGCAGTACCGAAAGATCCGGAGAGTGCTGCAAAAAAGTAAGTAGTTGTGCTGTGTTCCTATTCTTTCTGTCTTTATTCCGTTCGTTCTGCTCCATATGCTTTTATTAATTGTAACGTTTAAAAGGGCAACTTTAATGTTCATGGGCCCATTATTTGTTTGTATCAAACATTTTTCTTTCGGCCTCTAAAACACCATTGTTTAGGCCATATGCATTTCCCACATTTTTTTGGGGCCTACTTGGATGCCAAATATTTGTTTGTGTAGATGGGTTTGTTACTAGAATGAAATGCAAACTAGATTCTGTGTAAGGAGAGGACACTGAGCAGCTGTTTTCACATCTGGACACTGGAGCACTAGTGTGGGACCCCAGAACACCATTTTTATTAGGGGGGCCACACAGGTACTCCAGTGTATACTATAGGGGGGTCTCCATCTGTGAAGTTTCTACAAAACAGGTAAAGTATTGCAGCTTGACAAAGGGCAATAAAAAAAATACATCTTGGAACTCGGCTAAAATAGACAATTGTACCCCACTTCCAAGCAATGTTTCCTATTTCTAGTTCTGCCATCAAATATCTGTCTGCTAATTATACCATTTTTGTTTTACATAGGGGAGAAAAGACTCGGAGGACACCCCTCATCCGAGGAGACCACAGACCCCCCACCTATGGAAGAAGGTGAAATACCCCCAAATGAAGAAGAGCAGGAGGAAGAAGAAGATGTGGTGGAGATTGGCACCACAACAGGTGAGTGTCTGCGACCACAGACTCAGGTAAAAGATATGGATGGTGGCAGATTTTTGATACCTGTTTTTGTTTTCTTTATCTCTTTTTAGGTGATCGTGATGTGAGGGATCCAGAACGTTTTACATCAGAAAGTGCCCAGATCCTGATCGGGGAGATCATGGGGTGTAATCTCGAATTGCACAACATACAGCAAAAAATAAATGATGTTATTAAAAAAAATAATAACATCATTGATGTTTTGGGGCGAATTTAAAACCCCACAAAATATATTTTTGGGATTGTGGTCCAATCTTTTAAATCTTTTTTCAATGTTTTGAAAAGCCAAATTTGGAGGATGCACACAGTGTGCCAACATGTGCTATCTGCCATCACGGGAGATCAATGGACGCATTTTGGAGGTGCAACCCCTTCCTCAATTATAAAGTAGCGTTGAGGAAGGGCTTGCTCCCCCAAAACACGTCCCTTGATCCCCCCTGATGGCAGATAGCACATGTTGACATTCGTAAATTTGTGTGCATTTTCCAAATTTGGCTTTTCCTGGGGTGATTTCCCCCCATCTGAACGCTATATCAAACCCAGTTCCTAAATACTGATGTCTGATATAGCCTTCAGGTTTTACCTAATGTGAACTTTGTAAGTTCAAGTTTTTTGTCTTTCTTGTTGGTTTTACACAGGCCTGTTTTATCTGAAATGGACATTTCGATTTTTGATAATGCTACTGCAAAAATTGTTATACAACAAACATGTTGGTTTGTTTTAAAAACCTTTGATAAATGCACATGTGATTGTGCAGGTATAAAAAAGTGTCTTGCTCAAGAATGTGTGGATTATTGTCTCAACACTACAACACTTTTGGGGTGATGTAATTGCTGTTTTATGCAAAAATGGGGGTTATTTCCTAAGGGCAAATCCTCTTTGCACTACAAGTGCAGTTTCAGTGCAGTTGCAAGTGCACTTGTAGTGAAATGTGTTTTTGCATTTAGGAAATAACAGCCAACAGTGCTTTGTATAAGGTTACACAATCACGCCATTTTCTGCACTCAAAACATTTATGTCAGGGTCAGCTAAAACAAACACAAGCAGTAAATGTCCACAAAGAATTTCTTTTTTTTTTATTATAAAAATGCTTCACAGATTGTCTGGCATATTGATAGCCCCCCTACCCGCAAAGAACTCCAGGTAGCGTAACCGGACATCACGGGTACTCAGGGAGGACAAGCCAGGACGGCCACTTTTAAGCGCCGTCAGTGTGGTTTGATGTAGGATTCCGGCCTCAGGCCCAACTGAGCCAGAATAGTTGGCCGAATGTTTCCTTAAAAAGTTATGGAGAACACAGCACGCCAGTATAATATGGTTCAGTTTATACTCCGCCATATGGATGGGTGTCAGAAATAGTCGGAACCGGCTGGCCAGGATTCCAAATGTGTTCTCCACCGCTCTTCGGGCTCTGGCCAGCCGGTAATTAAAAACCCTCTGTTCCGGGGTGAGGGTCCTCATTGGGAATGGCTGCATCAGGTGGTCCTCCAGTGCAAACGCTTCATCAGCAACGAACACGAATGGGAGTCCTTCCACATTATCCTCTGGAGCTGTCAAGTCCAAGCTGCCATTCTGGAGACGCCTGTAGAACTCCGTCTGGGCGATGACTCCACCATCGGACATCCGGCCATTCTTCCCCACGTCCACATACAAGAAGTCGTAATTAGCCGACACCACCTCCAACATCACTATACTATTAAACCCCTTGTAATTATAATAGTACGACCCCGAGTTGGTGGTGGGACAATGTGGACGTGTTTCCCATCAGTTGCCCCTCCGCAGTTAGGAAAGTCCCACCGCTGGGCAAAGTGGGAGGCCACAGTCTGCCATTCCTGTGGCGTGGAAGGAAACTGTTGAGGAAAAAACAACAAACATTACTATTTTTACTCTGAAACATGGCAAGCAGATTATACACAAACATTATGGGGCAACCTCCAGATAGAATTTATTAAGGGGAATTTAACAACGCTAAAGTATAAGGTACACCTATCATATTCCCCCCCCCCATCTCATGGGCCATTTCTAACATTATAGGGGGTGTGTGGAAATCTTGGACAGGTAACCCTCTTCACTTCATTGAGAGATGAATGCCTAAATACAGGGTATTACTTTGAACAGACCCTCCTTAGTTACACTATTGGCAGCCCACTGGACAGGTAAGAAGTGTCATAATACAAAGATATAAATACACACTGTACACATTTGTGGACATTTGGACATTCTGCTATTACCTGTCAAGATAATAATAGGATACAAAAACTTTAAACAGTACCATTTGAAAGTATACAGGCAGACCCTACTACATGCTTTGGGGAATTCAACCATAAATCTGACCAGTAAAGAGATGGGTATAGTGTGTATGGGTTTGGCAAAGTCAGCAGATAGATTATTGAGGATAGATAGAGAATTGGGATCAGCTGACTTAGCAGTTGGGGGGAGGGAGGGTTACTAAAAATTATTTGGGGACACCACAAAAAAAAGCCTCTGGCACTCTGCCTGAATTTAAATAAAAAATAACATTTCCAAACATTTTAGGGGGTGTTTGGGGTAAAGCACTACTATGGAGCAAATAAAATACATTGTTAAGTGACTACATGAGGTGAATATAGGCCAGGAGACACCATGCTGGGGAGGTTAGTGAAGGGCAAATATGTATGCAGGACCTAAAATAATAATTATATAAAAATCCAGCATGCATGAGGACAAAGGGGACATTCACAGCATTGGTAGCAGAGGAGGTGCTTTACATCAGGAGAACCGCTACACCACCAGAGAAGCCCTACCTGAATGACACTATACCACATCTAATAAAGAACCTGTTTTGATGCCCATATTTATTCTATCTAAGGTGAGAGTCCAGAGAGCCCGGTTTCACCGGATCACTACAATTTCAAACATCATTATCACCTCCCTCCTCCATTATATGGTCCCAGTGGAAGAAGCACAATATAAACTTTTGATTTTTTACAATATTGATGCACAACAGCACTTTTGATGATCACTCATTTATTCTATATTGAGCACTGTATATGATGTTGCACTGGATTTACACTTATAGAACACATTTTATTTATTCATATATTGTATTTATTATGCTTTGATGTGATAGATTTGAAGCGCGAAATCACTTTACTATTATTATCATTCACAGCATATTACAATCATGGTAATTAGGGAATGAGGAAAGAAATACAATATATTAACAAACATTCAATACAATAAAATGTGATATAAAAGGATAAAAATCTTACCTTCATATACTCCTTCTGCAGGACCTGTATGATGGCAGAACAGGTCTTCGGGATAATGATCCCCAGAGCCTGGGGGGAGATGCCTGTCGAGAACTTCAAGTCCTGCAGACTTCTCCCTGTGGCCAAATACCGCAGGGTAGCGACCAACCTCTGCTCCGGAGTGATGGCTTGCCTCATGCAGGTATCCTGCCTGCTAATATAGGGGGTCAGCGAAGCCAACAAATGGTGAAATACGGGGTCCGTCATCCTGAGAAAGTTCCTGAAATCATCAGGATTATTCTCACGGATCTCACGGAAGAAAAGGCATATGAGAGAACTGGTCACGCTGAAGCAACCAATTTTTGGTCCATGAACTCCTCCCCACCCTGTTCATGGACTGGACTTGTGTCAAGGTCAGGACCCCAACACCAAGCCCCCACACAGCACGAACTCTACGAGGAGTACGCATACGAAACATGGCTAGAAAACGGTCGGCTGCTCAGAACGAAGTAACAGAACGCACTGAAGAACAGCAGGGCCTGTGAAGAGCGACCTGAAAAACAGTAACGAACGAACAAGAATACAATGACTACCTAAAGTCACGCGGAACTTGCTTGCACGCATAGAAGAGCAGATACAAACCCACAAGCACAAACTGAATGGCAGAAAATGATCTGAAAGCCGCGAGTCTGAAAAAGCGCGAATCGTCTCTCACCAAACTTTTACCAACACGAGATTAGCAAAAGGAGCCCAAAGGTTGCCGCGCTTGGTTCTGAACCGGCCTTTTCTAGTCTCGTCGTACATGGTGTACGTGACCGCGTGGTTGGCGATCGGAAATTCCGACAACTTTGTGCGACCGTGTGTAGACAAAACAAGTTTGAGCCAACATCCGTCGGAAAAAATCCTAGGATTTTGTTGTCGGAATGTCCGAACAAAGTCCGACCGTGTGTACGCCCTATTATTTCTCACCATTTTGGAGTCCTTCCGGTGTTTTTTAGCAAACTCCATGCAGGCTTTCAGGTGTCTTGCACTGAGGAGAGGCTTCTGTCAGGCCACTCTGCCATAAAGCCCCGACTGGTGGAGGGCTGCAGTGATGGTTGACTTTCTACAACTTTCTCCCATCTCCCGACTGCATCTCTGGAGCTCAGCCATACTGATCTTTGGGTTCTTCTTTACCTCTCTCACCAAGGCTCTTCTCCCCCAATAGCTCAGTTTGGCTGGACGAACAGCTCTAGGAAGGGTTCTGGTCATCCCAAACATCTTCCATTTAAGGATTATGGAGGCCACTGTGCTCTTAGGAACCTTAAGTGCAGCAGAATTTTTTTGTAACCTTGGCCAGATCTGTGCCTTGCCACAATTCTGTCTCTGAGCTCTTCAGGCAGTTCCTTTGACCTCATGATTCTCATTTGCTCTGACATGCACTGTGAGCTGTAAGGTCTCATATAGACAGGTGTGTGGCTTCCCTAATCAAGTCCAATCAGTATAATCAAACACAGCTGGACTCAAATGAACGTGTAGAACCATCTCAAGGATGATCAGAAGAAATGGACAGCACCTGAGTTAAATATATGAGTGTCACAGCAAAGGGTCTGTATACTTAGGACCATGTGATATTTCAGTTTTTCTTTTTTAATAAATCTGCAAAAATGTCAACAATTCTGTGTTTTTCTGTCAATGTGGGGTGCTGTGTGTACATTAATGAGGAAAAAAATGATTTTAGCAAATGGCTGCAATATAACAAAGAGTGATATATATATATATATATATAAAATAGAAACATGTGTCCTTCTATGTCATTTGCCTTCATTGGTCTTGGTATTACTGCTGTTAATTAAGGTAAAAAAAAAAAATTTGTACTTTATTCCAATGTCCATTAATAAAACACCCTTTTCTCTATATTTTACAGAAGACTAGTATCGGTAATGTAATATATCATTACTAATACTAATTACTTGGTGCCCAAATTGCAGCTTGTGGGCTGTGTACAACCCTTTGATGTTGTCTTGGGGCTCCTGCAGACAATAGTCTATGTCTATTACCTAGGTGCTAACTCAGGCCAGTGAATGAAAATATTCTTAGAATGGTAAAGCCCTCTATTGGGGATGTTATGAGAAATTACCCTCACCTACCAGGATATTGCACTAAACCTGTAGGTAAATAAGAGAACCAGAAACTTTGCTAAAGAGAAAAGTGGGTTTGATAATAAAGTTGGCAGTGCCTCCACCCAGGATAGGGCCTCTATGAACAGATAGGGTTCCTTTCCTGGGGAATTAACCAGTAATCTAATCAAAATAATTGGGAACAGAGGAATTACTGCAACCAGCATATAACATTAACCATTTCTATTCATAAATGCACACCAATATGGAAATAATACAAGCTTTATATGAGAAAAGATTAATAATAGTACCTACATCCAATGTACAAATAGGTATTTTTAGCAAAGTGCCCAAGAAGTGTCCTGCTGGAATTGTGCACATTTATTCAGGTATATATATTTATTTTTAAAGATACCTCCAGATGAATGTTGCAGCAAAGTTTTGTTGCAGGGGCCTGTGAGAATGATCATGATGCAGTGCTCTTCTTTGTGTCGGAGACCCATGGAATGCGGCTCTCCATGGCACTCGAGAAGAGGAGGAGCCAGGAGCGCCACTAAGGGACCCCAGAAGAGGAGTATCGGGCCACTCTGTGCAAAACCCTTGCACAGAGGAGGTAAGTATGACATGTTTTATTTAAAAAAAACCTTTACAATCCCTTTAATAGTCACATATGCTTGTCAATGAAGCATAAAATATCTGCTCATGTACTGTGAATGTTTTTTCAGTTTATGTAAATGATAAATGCTAGCTGCTTATTAGTAAAATATGTTATGTTAATATTCAAACTACAGGAAGCACAAAGGCTCCCTCTGGGATTTCAGTGTGCTGTGGTATAAAAAAAAATTGAAGAAAAGCATTTTATCTCCAAAAATAATGTATACCCTGCAGACAATTAGTAATTATTTTTCTAATTAAAAAAATGTGTATATATGTATGTATATATACATATATATATATATATATATACATATATATATATATATATATATATATATATATACACATATATATATATATATATATATATATATATATATATATATATATATATATATATATATATGTATACTGCTTTTAAAAAAATATAGTGGGGGTCATCTACTATAGTGCTGCAGCGTTAATTAACGCTACTTACCACAAAACACGCTGATTAGCGCTAAAACTGTATTCACTATAGCGCTGGTAAAAAATACTCCCAAAATCAAATTTACTATAGTTCCCTGAAAACAAATAGCGCCCAAACCCTTAATCTTCTAAAACCTGGAGTAGTGCATATGGAAATAATGTTTAGAGCATGATATAATTGCCTAAATGGTACTGAAATATGTGGTACCGTATATTATTTAAAGATAATCTGCTTTTAAACTGTGTGAAAAAGTAATTTCTACACTGAAATATTTTTAAAAGTCTGAAAAGAGATAAATTCCCCGTTTTTGTACAACTAAGTGCCAACACAACTGAGCATGCTCAGACCTGCAAATAGCTCTCATTTTAGCTCCAATGTCTTTTTTACAGGGCGCTATAGTACATACCAGAATTAATGCTGTGTTAAAGAGCATTTTTTGGGAGTGAAAATCGGCGCTATTATAGTCCAATGCAAGTTTTAGCCATTAATTCTAATGGTACAATTGTAACTTCCCAAAATAAATCCTTTTAATGTTGAGATAAAATGTATCTTTCTCTGAAATAATTTTTTCTTTGCAACATTGTTGCTTCTACTTCAACTATTTTGTTTTTAAGAATGCTAGAATGTGTAATGTTTTGATGTTTTGGTAAAATTTATTTTTCTCTGTCATTTTCACTTGTTATGCCGCGTACACACGGTCGGACTTTTCAGCTACAAAAGTCCGACAGCCTGTCCGACATACTTCCGGCGTACCTTCGGCGGACTTGCGGCAGACTTTCTAACGAACGGACTTGCCTACACACGACCACACAAAAGTACGACAGCCTAGTACGCGGTGACGTACACCAAGTCCGACGAGACTATAAAACGGAAGTTCAATAGCCCGTACGACACCCTTTGGGCTCCTTCTGCTAATCTCGTGTTTATCTCGTGTTAGTAGAAGTTTGGTGAGAGACGATTCGCGCTTGTGAGACTCGTATTTTTCAGTTCGTTTTAACTGTTGTTCAGTCTGTGCTTGTGAGGTTTGTATCTGCTTTTCAGTGCGTTTGGTCAGTTGGCATTGAGAAATCTTTGTTTTATTGTCCGCTCGTTCCTGATTTTCAGGTCGCTCTTCACAGGCCTTGCTGTTCTTCAGTGCGTTCTGTTTAGTGCGTTCTGGCCAGCCGACCGTTTTGAAACCATGTTACCTGTACGTACTCGTCGTCGAGCTCGTGCATTGTATGTGTTTGGTGCTGTAGTTTATTCTTCAGACCAAGACCAGTCCATGAACAGGGCGAGGAGGAGTGCATGGACCAAGAATTGGTTGCTCCAGCGTGACCAGTTCTGTCACATGCCATTGCTCCGTTAGATCCGTGAGAATAATCCTGAGGATTTCAGGAACTTTCTCCGGATGACGGACCCCGTTTTTGACCGTTTGTTGGCTTTGCTGACCTCCCTATATCAGCAGGCAGGATACCTGCATGAGGCAAGCCATCACTCCGGAGCAGAGGCTAGTTGCCACGTTGCGGTACTTGGCGACAGGGAGAAGCCTGCAGGACCTCAAGTTCTCGACAGGCATCTCCCCCCAGGCTCTGGGGATCATTATCCCAGAGACCTGTTCTGCCATCATCCAGGTCCTGCAGAAGGACTATATTAAGGTAAGATATTTTTCTTTTATTAGCATCACATGTTCTTTTATGTAATCTTTGATAATGTAATGTATTTCTTGCTTCAAACACTACTTACCATCATTGCAATATAGTGTGAATGTCCCCTTTTTATCCTCACACATGCTGGTTTTTTTTCCTGTTCTTTTTTGGCATGCATGTATATTTTCCTTCAATAACCTCCCCAGCATGCAATGATGGGAACATATCCACCTAGTCTACTCATTTTGAATGTATTTTGTTTGAATGTATTTAGTGTGCTTATAATTAGCAATTAGCTAGATTTACCAACCCCCCACCTAAACTCACTCCAAATAGTGTGCTGATAATTAGCAATTAGCTAGATTTACCAACCCCCCACCCCCCACCTAAACTCACTCCAAATAGTGTGCTGATAATTAGCAATTAGCTAGATTTACCAACCCCCCACCCCCCACCTAAACTCACTCCAAATAGTGTGCTGATAATTAGCAATTAGCTAGATTTACCAACCCCCCACCCCCCACCTAAACTCACTCCAAATAGTGTGCTGATAATTAGCAATTAGCTAGATTTACCAACCCCCCACCCCCCACCTAAACTCACTCCAAATAGTGTGCTGATAATTAGCAATTAGCTAGATTTACCAACCCCTCACCCCCCCACCTAAACTCACTCCAAATAGTGTGCTGATAATTAGCAATTAGCTAGATTTACCAACCCCCCCACCCTCGTAAAAATTTGCTTGAATGTTATGTGGTGTTGATTTGTATAAAGCAAATATATGTTGCACTTTGCAAAATGCATGTGCACTCTACAAGTGCATTTGTTCCAGTGCTTTAGTAAATGAGCAGAAGCTCTGCTGATTTCCATCATCAAATCATATGCAAGCCACAAAGTGTTTTCATTAATTGACCTTGCATGTGATTGTGTACTCCTTGCAACATGACTGCCTTTTTACCTTACCTCATTTACTGTAAGCTGGTTAGCAACTGCACTTGCAGAGTGCGACAACTGCAGTCTTGTAGCCTTTTTAGTCCCTAAATTCCTGCGTGTCCTAAAAGTAATCTTTTTTAGGGATTTCACAACCCCCTAAAATGTAATCAATGTTCCATCAGAGGGGGTGAGCAATCTGATAAGTGTGCCTTTCCATATTAGTTATTCCAGAAGAATTAAATTATTTAATGTTATACTGATGCTGGGGAATAATGTTTTTAATTGTATAATTTTCTTGCAATGTTAGCTTCCAAATTAATGATTTTGGTTTTCTTGTTTGATTCCCCAGTTTCCTTCAACGCCACAGGAATGGCAGACTGTGGCATCCCATTTTGCCAGCCGTTGGGACTTTCCCAATTGTGGAGGGGCTATAGATGGGAAACATGTCCACATCGTGCCACCACCCCATTCGGGGTCATACTATTTTAATTATAAGGGGTTCCACAGTATTGTTTTAATGGCGGTGGTGTCGGCACACTATGAATTTTTATATGTGGACGTGGGGAAGAATGGCCGGATGTCGGATGGAGGAGTATTTGCCCAGACGGAGTTCTGCCAGCGTCTCCAGAGTGGTGGCCTGGGATTGCCACCTGATGCGGATAACGTGGAAGGACTCCCCTTTGTCTTCATTGCCGATGAAGCCTTCGCTCTGAGCAAGCACCTCATGAGGCCATTCCCCCAAAGAACCCTCACTCCGGAGAGGAGGGTTTTTATTTTCCGGCTGGCCAGAGCTAGAAGAGTGGTTGAGAATGCGTTTGGGATTCTGGCCAGCCGGTTCCGCCTGTTTCAAACATCCATTTACCCCCTTCCTGACCAGAGCACTTTTTACAATTCAGCACTGCGTCGCTTTAACTGCTAATTGCGCGGTCATGCAATGCTCTACCCAAACAAAATTTGCGTCCTTTTCTTCCCACAAATAGAGCTTTCTTTTGATGATATTTGATCACCTCTGCCATTTTTATTTTTTGCGCTATACACGGAAAAAGACCGAAAATTTTGAAAAAAAATGATATTTTCTACTTTTTGTTCTAAAAAAAATCCAATAAACTCAATTTTAGTCATACATTTAGGCCAAAATGTATTCGGCCACATGTCTTTGGTAAAAAAAATGTCAATAAGTGTATATTTATTGGTTTGCGCAAAAGTTATAGCGCCTACAAACTAGGGTACATTTTCTGGAATTTACACAGCCTTTAATTTATGACTGCCTATGTCGTTTCTTGAGGTGCTAAAATGGCAGGGCAGTACAAAACCCCCACAAATAACCCCATTTTGGAAAGTAGACACCCCAAGGAATTTGCTGAGAGGCATGTTGAGCCCATTGAATATTCATTTTTTTTGTCCCAAGTGATTGAATAATGACAAAAAAAAAAAAAAATTACAAAAAAGTTGTCACTAAATGATATATTGCTCACACAGGCCATGGGCATATGTGGAATTGCACCCCAAAATACATTTAGCTGCTTCTCCTGAGTATGGGGATACCACATGTCTGGGACTTTTTGGGAGCCTAGCCGCGTACGGGGCCCCGAAAACCAATCACTGCCTTCAGGATTTCTAAGGGTGTACATTTTTGATTTTACTCCTCACTACCTATCACAGTTTTGAAGGCCATAAAATGCCCAGATGGCATAAAACCCCCCCAAATGACCCCATTTTGGAAAGTAGACACCCCAAGCTATTTGCTTTGAGGCATGTTGAGTCCATGGAATGTTTTATATTTTGACACAAGTTGCGGGAAAGTGACAAATTTTTTTTTTTTTTTTGCACAAAGTTGTCACTAAATGATATATTGCTCACACAGGCTATGGGCATATGTGGAATTGCACCCCAAAATACATTTAGCTGCTTCTCCTGAGTATGGGGATACCACATGTGTGAGACTTTTTGGGAGCCTAGCCACGTACGGGGCCCCGAAAACCAATCACTGCCTTCAGGATTTCTAAGGGCGTACATTTTTGATTTTACTCCTCACTGCCTATCACAGTTTCGGAGGCCATGGAATGCCCAGGTGGCACAACCCCCCCCCCCAAATGACCCCATTTTGGAAAGTAGACACCCCAAGCTATTTGCTGAGAGGCATGGTGAGTATTTTGCAGCTCTCATTTGTTTTTGAAAATAAAGAAAGACGAGAAAAAATTTTTTTTTTTTCTTTTTTCAATTTTCAAAACTTTGTGACAAAAACTGAGGTCTGCAAAATACTCACTATACCTCTCATGAAATAGCTTGGGGTGTCTACTTTCCAAAATGGGGTCATTTGGGGGGGGTTTTGTGCCACCTGGGCATTCCATGGCCTCCGAAACTGTGATAGGCAGTGAAGAGTGAAATCAAAAATTTACGGCCTTAGAAAGCCTGAAGGCGGTGCTTGGTTTTCGGGGTCCCGTACGCGGCTAGGCTCCCAAAAAGTCTCACACATGTGGTAACCCCGTACTCAGGAGAAGCAGCAGAATGTATTTTGGGGTGTAATTGCACATATTCCCATGGCATGTTTGAGCAAAATATCATTTAGTGACAACTTTGCGCAAAAAAAAAATAAAAAAAATAAAAAATTGTCTCTTTCCCGCAACTTGTGTCACAATATAAAATATTCCATGGACTCAACATGACTCTCAGCAAATAGCTTGGGGTGTCTACTTTCCAAAATGGGGTCATTTGGGGGGGTTTTGAACTGTCCTGGCATTTTATGCACAACATCTAGAGGCTTATGTCACACATCACCCACTCTTCTAACCACTTGAAGACAAAGCCCTTTCTGACACTTATTGTTTACATAAAAAAATAATTTTTTTTTGCAAGAAAATTACTTTGAACCCCCAAACATTATTTTTTTTTAAAGCAAATGCCCTACAGATTAAAATGGTGGGTGTTTCATTTTTTTTTTCACACAGTATTTGCGCAGCGATTTTTCAAACGCATTTTTTGGGGAAAAAACACACTTTTTTACATTTTAATGCACTAAAACACACTATATTGCCCAAATGTTTGGTGAAATAAAAAAGATGATCTTAGGCCGAGTACATGGATACCAAACATGACATGCTTTAAAATTGCGCACAAACGTGCAGTGGCGACAAACTAAATACATTTTTAAAAGCCTTTAAAAGCCTTTACAGGTTACCACTTTAGATTTACAGAGGAGGTCTACTGCTAAAATTACTGCCCTCGATCTGGCCTTCGCGGCGATACCCCACATGCATGGTGCAATTGCAGTTTACATTTGACGCCAGACCGACGCTTGCGTTTGCCTTAGCGCGAGAGCAGGGGGGACAGGGGTGCTTTTTTTTTTTTTTTTTTTTTTCATTATTATTATTATTTTTTTATCTTATTTTTAAACTGTTCCTTTCATTTTTTTAAAAAAATCATTTTTATTGTTATCTCGGGGAATGTAAATATCCCCTATCATAGCAATAGGTAGTGACAGGTACTCTTTTTTGCAAAAATTGGGGTCTATTAGACCCTAGATTTCTCCTCTGCCCTCAAAGCATCTGACCACGCCAAGATCGGTGTGATAAAATGCTTTCCCAATTTCCCAATGGCGCTGTTTACATCCGGCGAAATCTAAGTCATAAAATGCTCGTAGCTTCCGGTTTCTTAGGCCATAGAGATGTTTGGAGCCACTCTGGTCTCTGATCAGCTCTATGGTCAGCTGGCTGAATCACCGGCTGCATTTTCAGGTTCCCTGTTGAGACAGGAGAGCCAGAGAAAAACACGGAAGACGTTGGGGGGGGCATTCCCTCCCACTGCTTGTAAAAGCAGTCTAGAGGCTAATTAGCCACTAGGATTGCTTTTACATGAAAGCCGACCGCTGGCTGAAAAGAATGATACCAAGATGATACCTAAACCTGCAGGCATCATTCTGGTATAACCACTCAAACTCGTGAATGGCGTACCTGAAGACAAAAAAATGGTTAACAATAAAGCACAGTAAACGGTAAGGTATAAAAAATTGCATACCTGAAAAGCAAACATGATAAAACATAATAACAATAAAACATTGCAGAATAGAATACAGTAAAAAAGAGCAGAACAATAGAGAGAGAATAGAGAGAGAGAGAACAATAAAACGCCAACTATTTTTTTTTTATTTTATATTTTTGTTTGTGTTTTTTTTTTTTTACACTTTTTTTTGTAACTAACTTTTATAACTGTAACCGGTTCCAGGTTCGGGTCTCTCAAAATGCGATGGCATCTTGGGAGACCCTGTGAAAGTGTGCCTAGTCTGTGGAATGCTGTACCCTACGCTAATACTCAACTAGTGAATGGTAGCGTTCAAAATATTCACCAATGCAAAGACCAGGATTGTCAGGACAGGAGGGACAATAATAGCGGGTGTCACGCCTATATGCGCGCTTGCTGCAGACACAACATCTTTTTTGGGGGGGTTCGCTGGGTAGGGGTACTCGGGAGGACATAAAGAAAATGCCTCTCATGCAGCCGACTGCATTTGGTTGGGGATGTGAATGGGGGAAGTACGGGCGCTGCAGAAGCGGTGGGTTCCCAATTAGGATTGGCGAATGCAGCAGGAAGGGCACTATGGGCACGACGGGCCTGTGTTTGTCTTTTTGGTGGCAGCGGGACACTACTTGTGCTTGCCACCTCACCAGCTTGAACTGCACTTATGGGACTCGCCACCTCACCAAGTGTTACTGCAGTGCTGGTTTGACTACAACCGGGGTGTACTAGGCCGCTGGCGCTTGCCAGTTCACCAAAACACTACAAAAAAAACTGTTAGCGATCACAGGGATCAGGCCTGACTCTGCGAACACTGCAGTTATGCGTTTAGTGTTTTGTAAGTGTCAGTGATCGATCGATACTGCACTTGGGTGGGCTGGGCTGGGCCGGGCGGAGGGGCAAAACGCAGGTGCTAGCAGGTATCTGGGCTGATCCCGCTAACACTGCGTTTGTGGGAACCCTAAACTGCTGGGGACGCTAGTATAGATCTGATCGGATCAGGTATTGATCCGATCAGATACTATACCACTAAGGGAGGTGTATGCTGCGTGCGTGGGTGTTAGCGGTACTGGCGCTAACCTGACGCTGCCTGGGGCTGGTGCTTGCCAGCTCACCAAAACGCTACCAAGAAAACTGTTAGCGATCGCAGGGATCAGGCCTGACTCTGCGAACGCTGCAGTTATGCGTTTAGTGTTTTGTAAGTGACAGTGATCGATCGATACTGCACTTGGGTGGGCTGGGCCGGGCCGGGCGGAGGGGCAAAACGCAGGTGCTAGCGGGTATCTGGGCTGATCCCGCTAACACTGCGTTTTTGGGAACCCTAAACTGCTGGGGACGCTAGTATAGATCTGATCGGATCAGATATTGATCCATTCAGATACTATACCACTAAGGGAGGTGTATGCTGCGTGCGTGGGTGTTAGCGGTACTGGCGCTAATCTGACGCTGCCTGGGGCGACGCATATCACCGCCGGGCGATCAGGGGGCTAAACCTTTATTCGGTAATAAACGGCGGGTGCCCTGACACTATAAAAAATAAACGAACTAACCAGCGTCACCCGTAACGGTTATACGGTGATCAGTGGTGAAAGGGTTAACTAGGGGGCAATCAAGGGGTTAAAACATTTATTAGGTAGTATATGGGGGTCCCTGTCTCTATAAAACGCTGACGGCGAACCTAAATATTTACGTCCCCAACTAGCGTCACCAGCGACACTAATACAGCGATCAGAAAAATGAGCGCTTAGCAACACTGGTGATGGGGGGTGATCAAGGGGTTAAAACTTTATTAGGGGGGTTAGGGGGGTATCCTGGACCTAAAGGGGGCCTAACACTCACTGCCCTAACACACTAACTGTCACAAACTGACACCAATACAGTAATCAGAAAAAAAAAAAACCTGCTTGGTGTCAGTTTGTGACAGGGGGGGGGGTGATCGGGGGGCGATCGGGGGGGGGGATCGGGGTGTAATGTGTGCCTGGCATGTTCTACTGTGTGTGTGTGTGTTGTGCACTCACATTTCAGTCTTCTCTTATCGGCCCGGAACGGAAAATACCGAGCCGAGGAGAGATGACATCATTTCCTCTGCCTCTGTGTACAATACAGAGGCAGGGAAATGATCCCATTGGCTGGGAGCGATCGCGAGGGGGGGGCCACGAATGGATGGCCTCCCCCTCACCACCGATCGCCGGGGGACATTTGCCGACCGCCGCAGGCACCGGGGGGGGTCAGATCGGACCCCCCACCCGCGGGCAGGCAGGGACGTACAGGTAAGCCCTTTTGCCTGCCCGTGCCGCTCTGTCGACGTACATCGTCGTGCGGCGGTCGGCAAGTGGTTAATTTGGCGGAATACAAACTTAATTTTATCATTTTATCGTGCTGCATTCTGCACAACTTTTTACACAAACATTCTCTAAATTATATAGGAACAGTTGGGCCTGAGGCCGTACTTATAGATAACAACCTTACGGGCCTGGATACTGTCCGTACTGGCTTGGCCCCCCAAAGTGCCCGTCAAGTTAGACAGCAATATGTTAATTATTTTATGGGTAGGGGGGCCATTGCAATGGGCCAGGATATTTAATTATTTTAAATAAAAAAAATATTGATGAAATCTGGAATTATATTTATTGCTTGCCTTTCTTTTGGGCTTTCTCCTAGGTTATGGTCGAGCAGTTGTAGTGCCAACTGTATTTTCCTTTTAAATGTCTAAATAAGCTCCATTGCCACTGTAAACAACTTTTTTACAATTATAACCAAACTGATACTGAGCATTGAAATAACAAACCACACATTTATTTAATTCCTATAAGGAGATGTTTTTATTAATCGTTGTTATGCATTCAGTTATGCATTTAGTATAAAATGTTCATAGCCAAAAATATAATGATATCTTAATAATTTGGAAAAATATAATTATATTTAAATATTTGTACATAATCCACAAAAATTTTTTTGGGGCTTTTTGATTTTCGCAAACAGGCTTTTTTTTTTTTTGTTTTTTTTTTTTTTTTAAATCCTTTTTTTTTTTATTTTTTTGGTTTTTTAAAATCCTTTTTTTTTCTATTTATTTTTTTGTTTTTTTTTTAAATCAATTTTTTTTTTGTTTTTTTTGGAAAATCAATTTTTTTTTGTTTTTTTTTAAATCAAGTTTTTTTTGTTTTTTTGTTTTTTTGGAAAATCAAGTTGTTTTTTTTGGGGTTTTTTTTAAATCAAGTTTTTTTTGTTTTTTGGAAAATCAAGTTTTTGGGGGGGGGGGTTTTAAATCAAGTTTTTTTTGTTTTTTTGTTTTTTGGAAAATCAAGTTTTTTTTGGGGGGGTTTTTTTTAAATCAAGTTTTTTTTTTTTTTGGTTTTTGGGAAAATCAAGTTTTTTGTTTTTGTTTTTGTTTTTTTTAAATCAAGTTTTTTTTTGGGGGGGGGTTTAAATCAAGTTTTTTTTTTTTTTTGGTTTTTGGGAAAAAATTTTTTTTAAATCAAGTTTTTTTTGTTTTTTTGTTTTTTTTTTAAATCAAGTTTTTTTTTTTTTGGGGGGGGGGTTTAAATCAAGTTTTTTTTGTTTTTTTGGAAAATCAAGTTTTTGTTTTTTTTTGGGTTTTTTTTAAATCAAGTTTTTTTTTGTTTTTTTGGAAAATCAAGTTGTTTTTTTTTGGGGGGGGGGGGGTTTAAATCAAGTTTTTTTTTTTTTTTGGTTTTTGGGAAAATCAAGTTTTTTGTTTTTTTTTTGTTTTTTTTTAAAGCAAGTATTTTTTTTTTTTTTTGTTTTTTTGGAAAATCAAGTTATTTTTTTTTTTGTTTTTTTTTTTAAATCAAGTTTTTGTTTTTTTTTTGGTTTTTGGGAAAATCAAGTTTTTTTTTTTTTTTGTTTTTTTTTAAATCAAGTTTTTTTTTTTGTTTTTTTTTGGAAAATCAAGTTTTTTTTTTTTGTTTTTTTTTTTAAATCAATTTTTTTTTTTGAGGATTTTTAAGGTATTTTCTATAAACAGCCCTCCTTTTTTAAATTATGTTAAACAGCCATATAAGTTCAGCAAAAATAATAAAGAGAAGGCCCAGAATGGGGTCAGCAAAACAGGAAATGAAGGACATGATCGATGTTTTGGGGTTTCAAAAAGGGCATTTAGATTTGACCCAAAACATCAATCATGTCCTTCATTTCCTGCTGCATACGATCCAGCCGATTCCGCATTTCATCGATCTCCCCATTCCAGGCCATTATTTGACCAATTAGCCGTTGGGCACTGTCTGAGGTGAAATATTCAGTTCTTGTACCTAAAGTGGAATGAAACCAAAAAATGTGTTTAGAAATATGCACACATACATAGTTTACCTTACCATAATAAAGCTGTTGTCTCAGACACTGACCTGGTGGGGTGCCCATGTCGCATAATTCCTCCACATCCTCGGGGGTGGCGCTGTTGCTTGACTCAAGCACAACCAGATCACCTAAAATAGAGTAGAAAAATTACATAAAAGAAAAGGCAGCCATGCATAGATTACCGTAAGCTGGTGTGTCAGACACTCACCTGGTGGGGTGCCCATGTCGCCCACCTCTCCTTCCTCCACATCCTCAGTGGGGCTTGGGCTGATTTCCCAAGTATGTTGTTTGGCTTGGGGTGGACTGTGTTCTTGTTGGCTGAGTGATTTTTCCCCTATGTGAACCAAAAAATTAATCTACTTAGCACACAGATATTTTAGTACATAGTAATTTTCAAACATTTGTAGTGAAGTGGTGTACAAATGTTCTTTTTGTGTAGAGTTCCTATTTTACCTCAATATTTAAAATTATAAAGACATATCGGATAGATAGATATCTAGATATCAATATCTCGAAATATAGTTAATAATCTTTTGATCTCTCTCTCTCTCTCTCTCTCTCTCTCTCTCTCTCTCTCTCTCTCTATATCTGGAACAAAATATAAATATCTAACTAAATGTAAAGAAAAAAAAAAGATAACTTAAAATATTCCAAAAGAATGTTTTACATTTCTATCTATCTATCTATCTATCTATCTATCTATCTATCTATCTATCTATCTATCTATCTATCTATCTATCTATCTATCTATCTATCTATCTATCTATCTATCTATCTATCTATCTATCTATCTATCTATCTATCTATCTATCTATCTATCTATCTCTCTCTCTCTCTCTCTCTCTCTCTCTCTCTCTCTCTCTCTCTCTCTATATATATACATACATACATATATATAGATATATCTATAGATATGTAACGAGGTTTATTAAAAGATCGTTTGAAACGATGAGCAAAAAAATCGTATAGGAAGGAAAAGCACATGGAGCAGTATACAAGGTAATAAACACAAGAGAAAAACACGACAAGTACTTACTTTTTTTCAGCACTTTACGGATCCGTCTGTATTGATCCGGCTCCCTGAGCTTGAGGTCAGACCATCTTTTGCGAATTTGATCCTTGGAGCGCTGGACCCCAAAAGAAGCCTGTAAAGTGTCCACCACCTTCGCCATTAGTTTGGCCTTGCGCAAATTTGGCCGGGCGTACGGCCCATACTTCCCATCATAGTCCTTTTTTTGAAGAATGGCCACCATCTCCACCATCTCTTAAAAACTCATATTGGAGGCCTTAAATCTAGGCCTCACAGATCCTGTTGACGTTCCAGCCTCCGGGCTTTTTTCGCTACCTGAGGTAGTTAACATGTCATGTGTCTCCGCCATTATTCACCCCACTACGCGCCGTAACTAAAAATGGACGGAGAACATGAGTTAAAATCGAACGTCAGGGGCGGGCGACGCAGGCGGAGTTTCACACATGCGTAGTGTATAAAGAGGGGCCTTGTGCACGTGTCGTACGTACGTTCTATGCGTCGAATTAGGGGGCGGAGAACATGAGTTAAAATCGAACGTCGGGGCGGGCGACGCAGGCGGAGTTTCACACATGCGTAGTGTATAAAGAGGTGCCTTGTGCACGTGTCGTACGTACGTTCTGTGCGTCGAATTAGGGGGCGGAGAACATGAGTTAAAATTGAACGTCAGGGGCGGGCGACGCAGGTGGAGTTTCACACATGCGTAGTGTATAAAGAGGGGCCTTGTGCACGTGTCGTACGTACGTTCTGTGCGTAGGTGATAGTGGACCAGGACGTTACAAAACGAAGGTAATTTTAAATTTTTTTTTTTTTGTTTTGTTTTATGGTCATGACTTTGTAGCAAGCGGCCTATATGGCTTGATAGATTGATGAGGCCTACATAGGGAGAAGATGATGAGGGGTTAGCAGAAACCTAATAAGTGTTTTTTGTCTTGTGACTTTATCTTTTCCAGATATAATGAATCCCCTATTTAAGGATCCAGAGTTCCTTACAGCTTTCATATCTAAATATCGAGAGATGAGGAATTTGTGGGAGGTGAAACACCCTCAGTATTATGCAAAGCATGTGAGGAAGTCAACGCTGGAGAGACTTCTGTCCTTTGTCCAGGCGACCATCCCGGAAGCAACAATGGAGACATTGCTCAAGAAAATTGGGGTCTTGAGGAATATGTATAAGAGGGAGCATAAGAAGATCCAGGAATCAATGAGATCAGGAGCATCAGCAGATGATGTTTATGTACCCAGGCTGTGGTACTACAATCAACTTCGTTTTCTTGATGACCAGAATGAAGCCAGGGCATCACTTTCAACCCTTCCCTCCACCCTTCCCTCCACCCTTCCCTCCACCCCAGCAGAGGCTGATGAGGAGCAAGCTGGGTCTTCCATCCTGGATGAACCGGATATGACCATCTGGAGTCAGGTAAATTATATTAACAAATATTTACTGTACTAATATTAATGATGTTAACTGGATGTTATAATTGTCTAAAATAATTTTGCCCTCAAAATTGTGTATACATATCAATTGACAGGAGTGGCTAAATATGTTTGGCACCTGCTATAAAAAATTAGGGTGTCTGATTAGACTCTTTTATTAAAGAGATGTATTCACATTGAATTTGCTAGTCATGAGAAGCAAATTGTGTGTCATTGATGAACCCCAAATAAACAAATAAAACTATGTCCTTTTTTTATACACAGGATGAGTCCATCCAGGAGGAATGTGTGGAAAGTGGCAGGCAGGAGGAGACCGGGCCCATGGATAGCCTGGAGGAGGCCGGATTCTCCATCATCCTGGAGGAGGCTGGGCCCAGTGTCAGGCAGGAGGTGGCTGGTCCCAGTGAGGTGGCTGGGACAAGTGAGGTGGCTGGGCCCAGTAGGAGCATGACCCAATCCCAAGTGCTTCCCCTCCACCTTCCCAAAAAAAGGGCCAGGAAGGGGACGGTCACACAGGAGGCATCCCTGTGCCTCATGCAAGAGGCCACCCATTTTTTGAGCAGCCCCCCCGAAGCAGAAGAGTCCTACGGCTGCTACTTAGCCAGCAGGCTTCTTCAAATGGATTGGGAGCAGCGTCTCATTTGCGAGCGCCTATTTGGGGAAACTATCCAGAAGGGGCTGCAGGGCACGCTAACCCGAAACACCCAACTACATGAGGCAGCCCCCCCTCCTCCTCCTCCTCCTCCTCCTCCTCCTGCCACAACTGAAACACCACAGCCACAGCCTCCAAAGAAGGCTACAGGGAAGGCTGCAGGGAAGGCTGCAGGGCAGCATGGAGGAAAGGCTGCAGGGAAGAGAAGAAAGTGATGACCTGGGTTCAGTCTGGTCTGACAGAAGATGCAGGCTGTTGTAGGACCACAGTCTGGGGACATCTATATCATCTGCTGGTGCTGTTGATCTCTGGGATTCTTGGACCAGATTGTGCTCCCTCTTATATGGACTCCTCAAGATCCCAATTTTCTTGTACACCGACTTTTTCCAGCGTTGACTTCCTCTTTATTTTATTTTGACCATGAATAAATGGATCTTTTTTGAGTTTAGCAAAAGACTTTATGTGTTTTCTTTTAAATCATTGATTTTACACACAATGTTAAATTAACAAGGGACAACAATCTCATTGAGTTTGAAAAAACACACCAAAAATACATTACTAATGTTAATAATGTTCGAGTGGTAAGTCTTGAAAATAAAAAAATCTACATAACCAAAAACGGTGCTTTGGGTTAACTTTATCTAAAAAATAAAAAATAATCACTAGAAAAACAAAACTAGAATAATGGGTTCTTTGTGGTAACTTTACAAACCTAAAAAAAAATAAAATAAAAAAAAAAGGTAAAAAGTATTATTAGTATGGAAACATTGTTTTTAAAAAGCATACTATATCATTCATGAGATCAAAGAGAAAAAGAATCCAGAAATCAGTTTGGGAGAACTCTGAATATGAACAGCAAAACACCTTAGTTCTTTAGAGCATTCGTAAAGAAGAAACAAAATGCGCTGCATTCAACGATCACAGATTTTGCAGCGTGAGGAATGTGCTACCTACAATACGAACACTAGTTTTACTAGACCGAGTGCTTCCGTTTAGTTTTTGCTTATGAGCATGCGTCGTTTTTTTGTCCGTAGGACTAGCATACAGACGAGCGAACTTCGGGGTCCGTCGTAGTTACGACGTAAAGATTTGAAGCATGTTTCAAATCTAAAGTACGTCGGATTTGAGGCTAAAAAAGTACGTTGAAAGTCCGGAGAAGCCCACACACGATCGGATTACCAGCCAGCTTTAGTCCATCAGCGTCCGTTGGACTTTTGTAGACGAAAAGTCCGACCGTGTGTACGCGGCATTACTCTCCATCTCACTCCATCTCACAACAATCTTTACTTAAACTCACACAGGTGTCTTTACAAACCACAAACAATACCATTGCTGATGCAAATTTAAAATGAGTCACAATTTTTTGTGCTTTTTATTATTTCCAAATAATCATAATTTGAGCCCAAAAAATGTGATACGTGTACCAACATCAGGAATCGACATGTAATTCCCAAAAATTTGAGGGAAACATCACTATTCTACACTGATAAAACATACAGATCTGTTGCGCTTAAAACACAATACACAACAAAACAGCAGCTGACACTATATTGCTGAGCCAGGGGCGTAACTAAAACCTTCAGGGCCCCGATGCAAGAAATCATGAAGGGCCCCCCTTCCCCCTGGACAGCGCTTTTCCTAGGGGGATGTCTGATAAGAGGAGGAGCCGCGAGAGCCGCCGGGGGACCCCAGAAGTCGGTGTTCGGGGCCACTCTGTGCAAAACTAACTGCACGATGAAGGTATGACATGTTTGTTATTTAAAAAAAAAAAAACCTTTACAATCACTTTAAGGGGTTAAAACAGGTGGTCAGGAGGCAACATATTGCCTCTTTACCGGCTGTTAAATGCCTCTGAAAAGTGATCTGAGCATGGATCGCTTTTCAGAGGAACAGCATTTTGTTGCTGGTACTTTGAACGAGCAAGAAAAAAAATAATCAGTCCTGATTGTACACATATAGGGTGTCAGGATTAAACGTGCATACATAAAATGTGCATACATACATCTAAACAGTGGCGGCTGGTGCTCAAAATTTTTTGGGGGGCGCAAACATTTTTTGAAAAAAAATCATCAATTGCACTGCCACTGTGCCCATCAAACGCTGCCACTGTGCCACTTAAATGCTGCCAGTGTGCCATCAAATGCAGCCACTGTGTCATAATTTGCAGCCACTGTGCCAAACGCTGCCACTATGCCCATCAAATGCAGCCACTGTGCCCAAACGCTGCCAGTGTGCCCAAATGCTGCCAGTGTGCCCATTAAATGCTGCCACTGTGCCATCAAACGCTGCCACTGTGCCAAACGCTGCCACTGTGCCCATTAAATTCTGCCAGTGTTCCATCAAACGCAGCCACTGTGCCATCAATTGCAGCCACTGTGCCCAAACGCTGCCACTGTGCCCATCAAATGCTGCCCGTTTGCCCATCAAATGCTGCCGTGTGCCCATCAAATGCTGCCAGTGTGCCCTTGAATGCCCCCAGTGTGACCCCCGACCGCTCATCGGCACTTATCCTGTCTTGGTGGGGCAGCGGGTGACTGCGACGAGTGGGGTCCTCCATGCGTCTCCTGCTGTCCTCATCTCCCGTCCTCTCCTCCTGATAGGCGTCCAATAGCGGCGCCTGTCGTTTCAGCCAATCAGGTGATGGGTAACAGATCCGAGCACCTGATTGGCGGAGAGGCAGTTTAGTGTTAGTAGAGCGAATAGTCATTCGCTTTTCTAACACAGCTGAGTGACCTGTGAGGTCACCTTTTTTGATGCCTATTAGAGCCTATGGCTCTAATCTGGTGCTTCAAAAACACCCCCGCCGCTGTAATTCAGGTTCCCTGCGCCCAAAAAGGGGCTGGGCGCCTGAATAGGGGGTGGCAGCGGTGACCATAGATAGATTCATGCAATGCATGAATCTATCTATTGGTGATAGAGGGGTGGCTGGAGAGAGCGGGCGGCGCCCGTGCGCCCTTAATGCATGGGCCACCGCTGCATCTAAACACACACACATACACATAGATAAACACAGACATAATATACACACACATATACTGTATATACACACACACACAAACACATATATAAATACACACATGAACACATGCAAACACATACATGAACACACATATAAGAACACACATACATGAACACACATACATGAACACACATACATGAACACACATACATGAACACACATACAAGAACACACATACATGAACACACATACATGAACACACATATAAACACACACAAACACACATATACAGAAAGCCTTTTCAAAAACGGCAGTGCTTTACCTTACCTCTTCCTGCTGGGTACTGCACTGTAGGGGGAGACAAAGAGCACAGCACACACTGCTTTCAAAGATCAGTGTGACAAGCTCCCCGTACAGTGCCGATTACAGTTAGGCCGACGATGGGGAGAACGATCTCAGCCGCTCATCCTTACAAGATAAACAGGGGACCCTCAAGGGCCCCCTGCAGCATGGGGCCCAGTCGCCATGGCGACCTCAGCGACCCCTATACTTCCTCCACTGTGCTGAGCACAATGACAAACAATTAAATGAAAAGGTGTAGCGCTAAGAAAAAAACCAGTAGATTCATTAATGATGAGCTGTTGAAGACAATCGAAACAAAGTCCACAACTAGATAACTCCAGATAAGAATGGATAGAAAAGCCACCACCGGCTCCCAATACTACGGACTCTGACCACCAGTGTGTAGGGTAAACACGATAAATGTATTAGGTAATGACACCAACGATCTTCCTGCACGGATCGATCCACTCCACAGAGATTTATAATGATCCTCCTCCCATTAGGCAAAAGAACTTAGAGACCACTTCAATTCATTTAGGATTTTAACAAATAAACTCCAGCATCCACGGTAATATAAAAGAAAGGAACGCTCATTGCGCAGGCATCCAAGTAAACAATTTATTGAATAAGAAAAGGCTAGTACACTCACATGTTTAAAAACTACTGGCAGGCATATGGAAACGACCAGTGTTTCCAACTGACAAGATGGCCGCCGTGTCCTGGTTTACATCCTACGTCACACGTCCTTAGCTCCACCCAACATGTCGTCATGAAAATGCGTCATCGGGGGTGTGGTTATGTTGTGTGATACTTCTAATTATAGGGGATGGGACGGCTTAGACACCGTAAGTTTGGTGCGTTACACAGACTGGAAACTACTTGCATTCCGGAAACTGAAAATCACAACCAAACCCTGGTCACAATTAAAGCTGGCTAATATTTGTGTAATTACACTAAAAAACGTAATAGAAACATCACTCAAAAGTGATTAGTGAACAAAAAAAGACAATGTGAATTCTAAACTGAAAAAAATTAATGTGGACAGGCGGACATAGGAAACGGCGGCATCTTGTGGTGAAAAAAACAATATTACACCATCAGAGAATAGGGAGTAATTAAGTACAGAGAATGTGAAGGTATTTGATACATATCAGTCTAAAGGATAAACACATATATCTGCACACCAAAAAGGTACAATTACAAATCTCTTCCAAACACCTACAATACTAAATAGCGACAAGTTAGATTGCAATCATTAATGCAATTCAGCAATTATTAATAAAGGAATTATTGTCCATTCAACATTCATTCCAAAGTGAGTGAATGTTTGGGCTTGTTGGTTCCACCTCGTTTCTAGTCTGGAGACCTCCCTGACCATATTGCTCCCTCTCCAATGGCCAGAAAACGTCTATTCCCAGAAAGGTGGTACCTTCAGGATTACAATCGTGCTTCAAGGCATAGTGTTTGGAAAGACTATGCTTAGGGAAACCCCTCTTATCTACGTGCAGAATACAGGTGTGGCCATGGGGGCTAACTTTGCCCCCAGTATGGCCAATCTCTTCATGGTCAAATGGGAGGAGGATGTTGTCTATCAGGAATCCAGATCAGAACTAACTGGTATTCTGGAAAAGATATATAGACAATATCCTCCTCCATTTTTGGTGTGCAGATTTATGTGTTTATCCTTTGGATTGAAATGTATAAAATTCCCTCACATTCTCTGTACTAAATTCCTCCATATTCTCTGTTGGTGTAATATTGTTTTTTTCGCCACAAGATGTTGCCGTTTCCCAAGTCCATCTGTCCACGTTTAATTTTTTCAGTTTAGAATTCACATTGTCTTTTTTGCTCACTAATCACTTTTGAGTGATGTTTTTATTACGTTTTTTAGTGTATTTACACAAATATTAGCCAGTTTTAACTGTGACCGGGGTTTGGTTGTGATTTATGGTTTCTGGAATGCAAGTAATTTCTGGTCTGTGGAACGTACCAAACTTTCGGTGTCTAAGCCGGCCCGTCCCCTATAAATAAAAGTATCAAATGCCCTAACCATGCCCCTGATGACGCATTTTCATGACAAAACGTTGGGTGGAGCTAAGGAGGTGTGACATAGGACATGGTCCAGGACACGGTAGCCATCTTGTCGGTTGGAAACGCTGGTGGTTTCCATATGCCTGCCAGTAATTTTTAAACATGTGAGTGTACTAGCTTTTTCTTATTCAATAAATTATTCTACACTGACCCACAAATAACCACCAAATATCACAGAATAAATCAAGAAGAATAACTAGTAATTGAGTAATGTAATTCCATCACCTGTCCAAAGAAATGCAGTATTTATGTATATTTATGTGTAGGAGGTTTTCACATGTGGCTTAGAGGCTAGAACTTCTGTTTAGCATCTCTGAGTGTCTGTGTTCAAATCCCAAACATGCTGCTTCATGTAGAGAAGTTGCCTCATCTCCCAGCTCTTTAAACTATGTCTAAATGTAGTATTTATGTGTAGGAGGGTTCCACCACCATTGTAAATCTTGCCAGATACGCTATCTAGCCAAAAGTATAGGGACACCTGCTTTTACACAAATATGGCAGCCCAGTCTTAGTCCATAGGATTAAAAATTGTCCACAAGGTTTAGTGTGTCTATGGGAAGGTTTGACCATTCTTCCAGAAGGGCATTTGTGAGGCCAGGCCCTGATGTTGGATGAGAAGGCTTGGCTCACAGTCTCTGCTCTAATTAAGCCAAAAGGTGTTCTATCGGGTGGGGGTCAGGACTGTGCAGGCCAGTCAAGTTCCTCCACCTCAAACTCACTCATCCATGTCTTTATGGACCTTGCTTTGTGTAGAAAGCTCCATCCTGCCCCTCCGATGAAGGCACATATACCCTGTGCCGAAGACGCGTAGGGGAGGGGCAGGACGGAGCTTTCTACACACAGACAGGCAGAGGATTGTACACCGCACCGCACACCACAGGATTCATCTGTATTGCATACTTTGGATAGGATGGTGCACTGACACACCCAAGCATTGTGAGTACCCTCCTGGAGGGATTGTTTTTATGGCTTTTCAAATAAATTCCTGGCAGTATTATGCTATGAGTCTCCTTTCTTTCATATATGTCACCATTTGAGCGTGGTACAGATCATCACCAGCAGACCCTGTATGAGCCCTGGAGTGGCTCTAATGCGTGTTTTGACACTGTTTAGCCACTGTGTCACACGCTCTAAGGTGAGCACATTATCCATTGGGGGTCACTGGAGAGCACTGCAGCATGCCATAACGTGCACATCTCTTAAGAAGAGCATGAGGAATATTTAGCACTTTTTCATAAATACAAGCATGAGGAATGCCTGCTATTTGTTTGGACACTATTGTGCACTTTGATTTATATACTCTTGTGAATGGTTTAGACTGAGATATATTCATTTGTATGAATTGGTTTCGGACACTTTATTTATCAAGAAGCACTTATATATTTTTGTTAATTATTTAAAGGATTTTTTTCTTTTCTCTCTCACATTTTTTTTTTTTTTATTTTTTTTTTTTTTGCATGTTGCATGTTACCATTTATTCATATATTCAATTGTGGATTTTAGTCACTTTCTTCACAGACGTTTTACACTGTTTGTAATTTTCAATATCGTATAGATTTATTATATTCTTTGTTCACGTATTTATAGCCTTTAGCGCATGCACATATATTTATTTTATACCGCAAGATTACACAGGCATTGGTCGCACAAGTACAAATGGGGCCTTATTCAAAGGTGTTATCAATGAATCTCATAAGGTTCCTTTCACACTTCGCAGACTTTTAATACAACTTGAGGTCCATAAGGCCCCTTTCACACTTGTGCGACCTGAAAGTCCCATGATTTTGCAGCACTTTTTGCACAAGTGTGAATAGTGAAACCAAGCTCTTTTGATCGCAGCTGCGAATATTTAAATTGCAACCACGATTAGAATTTTTTTCTTTTCCTTTATTTGCAGATATGTGAATCTGTATTTCTACATATGATATTTGAAGGTAAACTTAAGGGAGTTCGATAAGAAATGGTGTCCCTCAGCAGGTGAATTACAAGGACAAAGGCCCAGTTTTAGCCCTGGTTCACACTGACAGTGGGAGGAAATCGTGTGAGTTCAGCTGAACTCACACAATGTCACAACTGCGGGGGGGGGGGGGGATTTCAGAGACTTCTGTGCACATTTCTGCACTAATTTAAAAAAAAAAAATTACACCCGAAGTCGGCAACAAGTAGTACAGAAACTACTTTTGGAAATTGCAGCACCGCACCAATTATAATGTTGCAATTGCTGCCAATTTGACATGTCAAATCGCACCAATGTGAACCAGAGCTGACACATACAACACTGCCTATCCACCAGCTGAATTCATTACCTGCAATTCTCCACAGCTGTTATATATAAAGATTCCACCTTTATCATTTACTTGCAGGTGTGCTGAAGAGATTTGTTTTTCTGGTGCACAAATACATATATAAATTATAAGATATAAAAGAACGATATTCCACTTCCCCAAAACCACCACCCCCAAAACTAATTAAAAAGAAGAAAGAAAGGAGAAAAAAATGAATTTACATTAATTTACTAGGTTAAAAAAAAAATCTACAGGATACATGGTGCTACATTTAGTAAAACAGTTAACAATTGGGCTTTAAGGGCCCTGCTCATAGGAGCTTACAATCTAAAATTTTTGGAATACCACACCATAATATTTTTGAATAATTACATACCATTGCATGCATTTGAAGAGTTAATATTATGGAATAAACTAAACTGATGTGCATTTGCTAATTATGCTGCTGAGTACAAAGTACATTTTCAGGAGGTGATACCATTGGTGAGATTCAAACCCATGGCTTGAACCTTTGAAGGTAGCAGGGCATACCACTATGCTATGGAGCTGAGCTATTACGAATGTTTGATTATTTTCATTGTATACAATAAGGTTTTGCATTTGAGGCATTAATATTATGGTACCAACCATGCTCATGTTCTTTTGGCTATTGGGTAGGAATGAGCCGAACATCCCTGTTTTACACCAGAACTTGCAAACAGGCAAAAAATTTGTGTGAACACTGTTATAGTCTATGGGATACGAACATCAAAAATCAAAAGTGCTCATTTTAAAAGGTTCATATGCAAATTATTGCCATGAAAAGTGTATTGGGACCCGGGTCCTGCCCCAGGGGACATGTATCAATGCAATAAAAAGATTTAAAACTGCCGTTTTTTAAGGAGCAGTGATTTTAATAATGCTTAAAGTGAAACAATAAAAATTAAATATTCCTTTAAATATCGTACCTGGGGGTGTCCTTAGTATGCCTGTAAAGTAGCGCAAATTTAATGTGCAAAGTAGCGCAAATTTTGCTGCAAATTTGATGTGATTTGAAGCACTGCCAGTGTAATCTTGAGGTCTATGGATGCAGGAGTCGCAGGACAAGTCATACAAGTGTGAAAGGGGCCTTAGGGCCGGTTCACACTGCTTTGCTTTCCGACATTGGATGTGATTTGCCCCGCCCTGCAAATCACATGCGATGTCTGTGTGATGCAAACTTAGGCATACAGATTGTATGGTTGAATTTGCATCGCATTCGGACCAAACTTGCACAGGACCCTTTTTTTTGGTCCGCAGCAGAATCGGATCGCATGGGTGTTGTCTGAATTTGCAGTTCGCTCTGCGATATGCAAACTGATTTGGGGGTGTAATTCGTTTTCTACTGAGACTCCCAGCAGTTTGCTTATGCGAACTGCCTGCGAGTTGTATGCAATGCTGGAACCCGCACTGGATTTGCAGAGTTCCCGTATCACTTCAGTGTGAACTGGCCCTGACCCTAGGTTCACATGTATGCATTTTTTAGTGCGTTTTGCAGTTTGCAGAAATGCTCTACAGTCCATTTAACATGGTTTCCTATGGTACTAGTTCAAATCCATGCGTTTTGCGGCAAGCGTGTTTTTGGAAATGGTTGGGGACTTTTTTCATGCGATTTGCGGGTAATAGATTTCAATGGAACATACCAGAAACACAACTGTTGTGCTTGTGATGCAATTTTTGATGTGTTTTGCGGATCTTATTTTAACACTGAATACAGCTGGTTGCTAACCGGGGAGCCAGGAAGCCAGCTGTCACGTCCTTAACAACCAATGAGTCATCAGCTGTCAGCGGCTTCCCCACTGAAAGTAAAAAAAAATGCCAGCCAAAAAAATCACAAAAAAACTGCATGGGGTCCCCCCAGGTCCACACCAGGCTCTTCAGGTCTAGTATGGACCCGGAGGGGACCCCTGCACCAAAAGTAAAAAAAAAATGGCGCGGGGGCCCCCAAAATCCATACCAGACCCTTATCTGAGCACGCAACCTGGCAGTCTGCAGGAGAAGAGGGGGGGCGAGAGAGTGCTCCCCTCCTGAAACATACCAGGCCATATTCCCTCAACAGTGCTTTGGGGTGCCTCCAAAACACCTTGTCCCCATATTGATGGGGACAAGGGCCTCATCCCCGCAACTCTTGCCCGGTGGCTGTGGGGGTCTGTGGGCAGGGGGCTTTTCTGAGTCTGGAAGCCCCCTTTAACAAGGGGGCTCCCAAATCCTGGCCCCCTATTGTGAATGGGTGTCAGGTACATTGTACCCCTACCCATTCACCAAAAAAAGCAGTGAAATGTGACAAAAACAATAGCCAGTTTTTGAAAATTCCTTTATTGTAAAATAGCTGGTCTAGTGGTCTTCTCCCCCGATCCATGATGTCTCCCGCTGTTATCTTCTCCTGGTGCCGTCTCTCTTGCCACCGCCTACTTCTCCCCCTGCTGTGTTCTTCCTTGCCACCGTCTTCCTCCGTTGTGTTGTCACCCGGTGTCTGGCGTCTCTTATACAACCGTGGTCCGTGACCATCCATTGATGTCACACAAAAAGCCCGCCCTATTTATTTTTTGGAATTTTTTTGCAGTACTGTTCTAAACATGGGAAAGATGCACTACTTTACAGGCATACTAAGGACACCCCCAGGTACGATATTTAAAGAAATATTTAATTTTTATTGTTTCACTTTAAGCATTATTAAAATCACTGCTCCTTAAAAAACGGCAGTTTTAAATCTTTTTATTGCATTGATACATGTACCCTGGGGCAGGACCCGGGTCGCAATACACTTTTTATGGCAATAACTAGCATATGAGCCTTTTAAAATGAGCACTTTTGATTTTGATGTTCGTATCCCATAGACTATAACAGTGTTCGCACAAATTTTTTGCCTGTTTGCAAGTTCTGGTGTGAAACAGGGATGTTCATCTCATTCCTACCCAATAGCCAATAGAACATGAGCATGGTTGGTACCATAATATTAATGCCTCAAATGCAAAACCTTATTGTATACAATAAAAATAATCAAACATTCGTAATAGTATTTTCTAGGTATGATCATGCTCAGCTCCATAGCGTAGTGGTATGCCCTGCTACCTTCAAAGGTTCAAGCCATGGGTTTAAATCTCACCAATGGTATCACCTCCTGAAAATGTACTTTGTACTCAGCAGCATAATTAGCAAATGCACATCAGTTTAGTTTATTGCATAATTTTAACTCTTCAAATGCATGCAATGGTATGTAATTGCTTCAAAAATATTATGGTGTGGAATTCCAAAAATCCAGCTATTCAAAAATCAAGGTAGAAATGGCGTAGGGCCCCCCAATGCATACCAGGCACTTCAGATCTGGTATAGATTTTAAGGGTAACCCTGCGCCAAAATTTTAAAAAAATTACGTAGGGGTCCCCCCTAAAATCCATACCAGACCCTTATCTGAGCATGCAACCTGGCAGGTCAGGAAAGAGGGGGATGAGTGAGCGCCCCCCCTCCTGAACCATACCAGGCCACATGCCCTCAACATGGCACCTTGTTGATGTTGATGGTTACAAGGGCCTCATCCCCATAACCCTTGCCCGGTGGTTGTGGGGGTCTGTGGGCAGGGGGCTTAGGGGAATCTGGAAGCCCCCTTTAACAAGGGGGCCCCCAGCTCCTGGCCCCCCATGTGAATGTGTATTGGGTACATTGTACCCCTACCCATTAATCTAAAAAAACTGTGAAATGTGACAAAAGACAATAGCCAGTTTTTGACAATTCCTTTATTAAAAATGTCTTCTTCTTTTCCCCGCTTCTTCTTTCGGTATTCCTTCGGTTCTCTCTTTCTTCTTCCAGCTTGACTGCCTCAGAAGACGTTTGAGAACGAAACGTACGTAAGGCAGAGTCAAGTACTGACATCACTTCCGGGTTTGATAGCAGCTTAACCACTTCAATACAGGGCTTTTATACACCCTTCCTTCCCAGACCAATTTTTAGCTTTCAGCGCTCTCACACTTTGAATGACAATTACTCAGTCATGCTACACTGTACCCAAACCAAATTTTTATCATTTTTTCCCACAAACATAGCATAACAAAACAAAAAAAAATTTGCAAATACTAATTTTTCTTCATAAATTTGGGCCATAATGTATACTGCTACATATATTTAGTAAAAATAACAAAAATTAGTGTATATTATTTGGTCTCTGTAAAAGTTATAGTGTCTACAAGCTATGGTGCAAATCATTGAAAAATTATCACATCTGATCACACCTGATGTACTGAAGGCCTATCTCATTTATTGAGGCCCTAACAAGCCAGGAAAGTGCAAACACCCCCCAAATTACCCCTTTTTGGAAAGCAGACATTCCAAGGTATTTAGTAAGAGGCATGGTGAGTTTTTTGAGGTTGTAATTTTTTCCCACAATTCTTGGAATTTTTTTTTTTTTGCAAAAAATTGTCATAATAACAAGTTTTTTCTCTCACACAGCACATGCATACTTGCAATGACACCCCAAAATACATTCTGCTACTCCTCCTGAGTATAGTGATACCACATGTGTGAGACTTTTACACAGCCCGGCCACATACAGAGGTCTAACATCCAACTAGCACCGTCAGGCGTTTTACGAGCATAAATTGCACATCTCATTTGATGACAACCTATCACAATTTTGAAGGCCCTGGAGCACCAGGTCAATGGAAATGCCCACAAAATGACCCCATTTTGGAAAGCTAACACCCCAACGTATAATCTATGAGGCATAATGAGTTTTTTGAACAGTTCATTTTTTTCCAGTAGTTTTTGGAATATGTGGGAAAAAAATGAAAATGCATTTTTTTAATACAAAGTTGTCCATTTATAAGATATTTCCAACACATAGCATGTACTAGCAAAACTGACACCCCAAAATACATTCTGCTTCTCCTCCCGAGTATAGCGATACCACATGCGTGAGACTTTTACACAGCTTGGCCACATACAGAGGCCCAAAATTGAAGTAGCACCGTCAGGTGTTCTACATGCATAAATTACACATCTCATTTCTCAACCACCTATTACAGTTTTGAAGACCCTGGAGCACCAGGACAATGTAAACGCCCAAAAAATGACCCCATTTTGGAAAGCTAACACCCCAATGTATAATCTATGAGGCATAATGAGTCTTTTGAATGGTTCATTTTTTTCCAGAAGTTTTTGGATCTGTGGAAAAAAAATGAAAACGCATTTTTTTATACAAAGTTGTCCATTCATAAGATATTTCCAACACATAGCATGTAAATAGCAAAAATGACACCCCAAAATACATTCTGCTACTCCTCCTGAGTATGATGATACCAAATGTGTGAGACTTTTACACAGCCTGGCCACATACAGAGGCCCAACATTGAAATAGCAGCTTCAGGCATTCTAGGAGCATAAATTACACATCTCATTTCTCAAACACCTATTACAATTTTGAAGGCCCTGGAGCACCAGGACAATGGAAACGCCCACAAAATGACCCCATTTTGGAAAGCTAACAGCCCAACGTATAATCTATGAGGCATAATTAGTCTTTTGAATGGTTCATTTTTTTTCCCGAAGTTTTTGGAATATGTGGAAAAAAAATGAAAACGCATTTTTCCCTTAACGTCTTTCAGGACAGCACCTTGAGAGCGTGGCTTCCCCCACTTGACAGGAAACACACCTCCACCAAACTTTAAAAGGAGGCTCCTTCCCACTTATCATCAGTTTATGTGTTTCCTCCGGCGGGAACACATGTGGGAGTTTGAAGCTCTCAAGGTTCTGTTCTGAGAGAACAGGCTTCCTACTCCACTATTTTTTCCTACCTCAGGAGAGCCAATTCCTCCCATTTTCCACAGGCTTACGGGTGCCGGGTGGATGGCTCCTTCTCCCTCGTCAGTGCTCGGGGAGAGCCAGGACTGCTCCAGGTATCGCTGCTCCCGGGCGGGGGCGTCGGGCATGACAGGCACTTGTTTTTTGCCAGCACATGTTTTTTTCCCTGATGCCGCCGCCATCTTGGGAAGGGCAGTCAGAGGACTGCATCCGCCGGATGTGAGGTATCCGGAAGTGGGCGGCATCCAAGGAGCAGGTGCCAGGCGTCATTTCCGCCGGAAGCGCAGGGGGAGGAGGGAGGAATAGGTCTGGTGCCTATTTATTAGTTCCGGTCCGGCGCACAGGTGCTATTGGAGTCCGGGACCGGCGTTTTCGCCACAAGCATCACGCTGCCGCCTCAGCATGGATTTTGGAACCGCAGCTAGTGGAACAAGCACAGGCACCAGCAAGGCCCAGGTAAGGAGAAGACTGTCGTTTCTGCTCAGCTTTACTGTGGGGTCTCTCTCTAGCCCTCTTCTCTCTAAATGTTAGTGAAGTTTGAGGGTATTTTTTCCCCCTGGTGGTGGAGGGGCCAGTCAGGGCACATGAGTCTGGTAGCTTTTCTCACTGTGCACCTGTGGTGAGCATCTTAAGTAATCAAGCTGTCTCTAAAAGATGGTTTGTCTTTTTCTCTCTCTTTTTCCCTTATGGCAGGCCAAGAGCTCTGACCCTGGGATTAGAAATAAATGTCCTTCATGCAAAATTAAGTTAAATGAAGGCTGGAAAAAGGCTTATGTCAAACGTGTATTGACTCCTTGGTGAGGGAAGAAACCACTTCCGCATGCAGTGATCTAATCGCATCTGCTAAAAAGTAATTGGATGCTACCATTCAATCCTTCAGATTCTCACTCACTAATCCATCTGCAAGTCAGCCCACTACCTCACAGTCCTCTCAAGGCTCACTGTTAGTCCCGGCAGTGGAGGCAGAAATGGGTCCTCTGAACGAGGAAGGGCTTTCCCCATCTCATTCTAATGAATCGGATGAGGAGGATGATGAGTTGGAAAATACGTCTTCCAAATATAAATTATCTTTGGAGCAGGTGGACGGCCTTTTAAGGGCTATTTATGCCACTCTAGGCCTAGAGGAAGAAATGTCTTTACACGACAAGATGTATGCAGGGCTTAGCGAGTCCAAGTCCCGTACCTTTCCAGTCCACGCAGTGATTTCTGAAACAATCAGAAAGGAATGGGCTGACCCTGATATGAAACCATTTTTCTCTAGGGCTCATAAGAGAAGGTTCCCTTTTGATGAAGACCCAGCAGCTCTCTGGAATAAGGTTCCAAAACTTGATGCAGCCTTTTCTCAGGTGTCAAGATCTACTGATCTGGCATTTGAGGACATGGGGATCTTAAAAGACCCCATGGATAAAAAAATGGATCAACAGCTCAAGCGGACTTTGCAATCCATTATGGGCAACCTTAAGCCAGCAATGGCAACTACTTGCATCTCCAGGAACTTGGAGTATTGGGTAAATCAGCTTAGAGCTCATATAATAGCAGATTCCCCTAAGCAAGAAATCCTTGACTCTTTTTCTACTCTCTCAGCAGCCGTAGCCTATGTCTCTGATGCATCAGCAGAGTCTATCAGGATGACAGCTAAGGCTGCAGCCCTTGCTAATTCGGTCTGACGGGCTTTATGGCTAAAGACTTGGCAGGGGGACGCAGCATCTAAAAATAAATTATGCGGAGTCCCTTTTCTAGACGACTTATTGTTTGGCCCTGATTTGGATTCAGTTCTGGACAGGACTGCAGATAAAAAGAAATCTTTTCCTGTCAAAAAGAAGAAACAACCAGTCAAACGGTTTTTTCGTCCTCAAAGGGCTCAGGAACAAAACAAGCCTCAAGAGAAAAAGAATTGGTCAGGGCAGAGGGGAAAAGGCAAAGGAAACGTCCTTTTCCATCCTCCTGCGTCAACCAGCAAGATGCAATGACAGCCGGTTACAGGTGGGGGGAAGAATGCAGGGCTTTCTCCGCTATTGATCAAGCATAACGGAAAACCAGTACATTCTGAATATGCTAGCCCAGGGTTACAGTATAGAATTTTCAGATCTCCCTCTAGAAAGGTACTTGGTGACAAATCTGCCAAGAGATGTAACAAAATCCCTAGAAATGAAGAGCATATTAACCACTTCAGTCCCGGAAGGATTTACCCCCTTCCTGACCAGAGCACTTTTTACAATTTGGCACTGCGTCGCTTTAACTGCTAATTGCGCAGTCATGCAATGCAGTACCCAAACGAAATTTGCGTCTTTTTCTTCCCACAAATAGAGCTTTCTTTTGATGGTATTTGATCACCTCTGACGTTTTTATTTTTTGCGCTATACACGGAAAAAGACCGAAAATTTTGAAAAAAAAGATATTTTCTACTTTTTGTTCTAAAAAAAATCCAATAAACTCAATTTTAGTCATACATTTAGGCCAAAATGTATTCGGACACATGTCTTTGGTAAAAAAAATGTCAATAAGTGTATATTTATTGGTTTGCGCAAAAGTTATAGCGCCTACAAACTAGGGTACATTTTCTGGAATTTACACAGCCTTTAATTTATGACTGCCGTTTCTTGAGGTGCTAAAATGGCAGGGCAGTACAAAACCCCCACAAGTGACCCCATTTTGGAAAGTAGACACCCCAAGGAAATTTCTGAGAGGCATGTTGAGCCCATTGAATATTAATTTTTTTTGTCCCAAGTGATTGAATAATGACAAAAAAAAAAAAAACTACAAAAAGTTGTCACTAAATGATATATTGCTCACACAGACCATGGGCATATGTGGAATTGCACCCCAAAATACATTTAGCTGCTTCTCCTGAGTATGGGGATACCACATGTGTGGGACTTTTTGGGAGCCTAGCCGCGTACGGGGCCCCGAAAACCAATCACTGCCTTCAGGATTTCTAAGGGCGTAAATTTTTGATTTCACTCCTCACTACCTATCACAGTTTTGAAGGCCATAAAATACCCAGATGGCATAAAACCCCCCCAAATGACCCCATTTTGGAAAGTAGACACCCCAAGCTATTTGCTTTGAGGCATGTTGAGTCCATGGAATATTTTATATTTTGACACAAGTTGCGGAAAATTGACAAATTTTTTTTTTTGCACAAAGTTGTCACTAAATGATATATTGCTCACACAGGCCATGGGAATATGTGGAATTGCACCCCAAAATACATTTAGCTGCTTCTCCTGAGTATGGGGATACCACATGTGTGGGACTTTTTAGGAGCCTAGCCACGTACGGGCCCCCGAAACCCAATCACCGCCTTCAGGATTTTTAAGGGTGTAAATTTTTGATTTCACTCTTCACTGCCTATCACAGTTTCGGAGGCCATGGAATGCCCAGGTGGCACAAACCCCCCAAATGACCCCATTTTGGAAAGTAGACACCCCAAGCTATTTGCTGAGAGGCATGGTGAGTATTTTGCAGCTGTCATTTGTTTTTGAAAATGAAGAAAGACAAGAAAAATTTTTTTTTTCTTTTTTCAATTGTCAAAACTTTGTGACAAAAATTGAGGTCTGCAAAATACTCACTATACCACTCAGCAAATAGCTTGGTGTGTCTACTTTCCAAAATGGGGTCATTTGGGTTTTTTTTTCCACCTGGGCATTCCATGGCCTCCGAAACTTTTTTTAGGCAGTGAAGAGTGAAATCAAAAATTTACGCCCTTAGAAAGCCTGAAGGCAGTGCTTGGTTTTTGGGGTCCCATACGCGGCTAGGCTCCCAAAAAGTCCCACACATGTGGTATCCCCATACTCAGGAGAAGCAACAGAATGTAATTTGGGGTGTAATTTCACATATTCCCATGGCATGTTTGAGCAACATATCATTTAGTGACAACTTTGTGCAAAAAAAATAAAAATAAAAAAAATTGTCTCTTTTCCGGAACTTGTGTCACAATATAAAATATTCCATGGACTCGACATGCCTCTCAGCAAATAGCTTGGGGTGTCTACTTTCCAAAATGGGGTCATTTGGGGGGGTTTTGAACTGTCCTGGCATTTTATGCACAACATTTAGAAGCTTATGTCACACATCACCCACTCTTCTAACCACTTGAAGACAAAGCCCTTTCTGACACTTTTTGATTACATGAAAAAAAAATTTTTTTTGCAAGAAAATTACTTTGAACCCCCAAACATTATACATTTTTTTAAAGCAAATGCCCTACAGATTTAAATGGTGGGTGTTTCATTTTTTTTCACACAGTATTTGCGCAGCGATTTTTCAAACGCATTTTTTGGGGAAAAAACACACTTTTTTAAATTTTAATGCACTAAAACACACTATATTGCCCAAATGTTTGATGAAATAAAAAAGATGATCTTAGGCCGAGTACACGGATACCAAATATGACATGCTTTAAAATTGCGCACAAACGTGCAGTAGCGACAAACTAAATACATTTTTAAAAGCATTTAAAAGCCTTTACAGGTTACCACTTTAGATTTACAGAGGAGGTCTACTGCTCAAATTACTGCCCTCCATCTGACCTTCGCGGTGATACCTCACATGCATGGTGCAATTGCTGTTTACATTTGATGCTAGACCGACGCTTGTGTTCGCCTTAGCGCAAGAGCAGGGGGGACAGGGGTGCTTTTTTTTTTTTCTTTATTATTTTTTTGCTTTTTTATCTTATTTTTAAACTGTTCCTTTCATTTTTTTTATTTAAATAATTTTTATTGTTATCTCAGGGAATGTAAATATCCCCTATGATAGCAACAGGTAGTGACAGGTACTCTTTTTTGAAAAAATTGGGGTCTATTAGACCCTAGATTTCTCCTCTGCCCTCAAAGCATCTGACCACACCAAGATCGGTGTGATAAAATGCTTTCCCAATTTCCCAATGGCGCTGTTTACATCCGGCGAAATCTAAGTCATAAAATGCTCGTAGCTTCCGGTTTCTTAGGCCATAGAGATGTTTGGAGCCACTCTGGTCTCTGATCAGCTCTATGGTCAGCTGGCTGAATCACCGGCTGCATTCTCAGGTTCCCTGTTGAGACAGGAGAGCCAGAGAAAAACACGGAAGACGGTGGGGGGGGGGCATGGGGCATTCCCTCCCACTGCTTGTAAAAGCAGTCTAGAGGCTAATTAGCCGCTAGGATTGCTTTTACATGAAAGCCGACCGCTGGCTGAAAAGAATGATACCAAGATGATACCTAAACCTGCAGGCATCATTCTGGTATAACCACTCAAAGTCGTGAATGGCGTACCTGAAGACCAAAAAATGGTTAACAATAAAGCACAGTAAACGGTAAAGTATAAAAAATTGCATACCTGAAAAGCGAACATGATAAAACATAATAACAATAAAACATTGCAGAATAGAGTACAGTAAAAAAGAGCAGAACAATAGAGAGAGAATAGAGAGAGAGAGAACAATAAAACGACAACTATTTTTTTTATTATATATTTTTGTTTGTGTTTTTTTTTTTTTTTTACACTTTGTTTTGTAACTAACTTTTATAACTGTAACCGGTTCCAGGTTCGGGTCTCTCAAAATGCGATGGCATCTTGGGAGACCCTGTGAAAGTGTGCCTAGTCTGTGGAATGCTGTACCCTACGCTAATACTCAACTAGTGAATGGTAGCATTCAAAACATTCACCAATGCAAAGACCAGGATTGTCAGGACAGGAGGGACAAAAATAGCAGGTGTCACGCTTATATCTGCGCTTGCTGCAGACACGACATCTTTTTTGGGGGGGTTCGTTGGGTAGGGGTACTCGGGAGGACATAAAGAAAATGCCTCTCATCCAGCCGACTGCATTTGGTTGGGGATGTGAATGGGGGAATTACGGGCGCTGCAGAAGTGGTGGGTTCCCAATTAGGATTGGCGAATGCAGCAGGAAGGGCACTATGGGCACTATGGGCACGACGGCCTATGTTTGTCTTCTTGGTGGCAGCGGGACACTACTTGTGCTTGCCACCTCACCAGCTTGAACTGCACTTATGGAACTCGCCACGTCACCAAGTGTTACTGCAGTGCTGGTTTACTAGGCCGCTGGTGCTTGCCAGCTCACCAAAACGCTACCAAAAAATCTGTTAGTGATCGCAGGGATCAGGCCTGACTCTGCGAACGCTACAGTTATGCGTTTAGTGTTTTGTAAGTGACAGTGATCGATCGATACTGCACTTGGGTGGGCTGGGCCGGGCCAGGCGGAGGGGCAAAACGCAGGTGCTAGCAGGTATCTGGGCTGATCTCACTAACACTGCATTTTTGGGAACCCTAAACTGCTGGGGACACCATTATAGATCTGATCGGATCAGATACTATACCACTAAGGGAGGCATATGCTGCGTGCATGGGTGTTAGCGGTACTGGCACTAACCTGACGCTGCCTGGGGCTGGTGCTTGCCAGTTCACCAAAACGCTACCAAAAAAACTGTTAGCGATCGCAGGGATCAGGCCTGACTCTGTGAACGCTGCAGTTATGCGTTTAGTGTTTTGTAAGGGACAGTGATCGATTGATACTGCACTTGGGTGGGCTGGGCTGGGCTGGGCCGGGCGGAGGGGCAAAACGCAGGTGCTAGCAGGTATCTGGGCTGATGCAGCTAACACTGTGTTTTTGGGAACCCTAAACTGCTGGGGACGCTAGTATAGATCTGATCGGATCAGATATTGATCCGTTCAGATACTATACCACTAAGGGAGGCGTATGCTGCGTGCATGGGTGTTGTACTGGTGCTATTCTGACGCTGCCTGGGGCGATGCATATCACCGCCGGGTGATCAGGGGGCTAAACCTTTATTCGATAATAAACGGCGGGTGCCCTGACACTATAAAAAATAAACAAACTAACCAGTATCACCCATAAGGGTTATATGGTGATCAGTGGTGAAAGGGTTAACTAGGGGGCAATCAAGGGGTTAAAACATTTATTAGATAGTATATGGGGGTCCCTGTCGCTATAAAACGGTGACGGCGAACCTAAATATTTACATCCCTAACTAGCGTCACCAGTGACACTAATACAGCGATCAGAAAAATGATTGCTTAGTGACACTGGCGACAGGGGGTGATCAAGGGGTTAAAACTTTATTAGGGGGGTTAGGGAGGTATCCTAGACCTACAGGGGGCTAACAGTAACTGTCCTACCACTTCTAACTGTCACAAACTGACACCATGCAGTAATCAGAAAAACAAAAAACAAAAAAAAAAAAACACTGCTTGGTGTCAGTTTGACAGGAGGGGAGGGGTGATTGGGGGGGATCGGGGGGCGATCGGGGGGGGATCGGGGGTGTAAAGTGTGCCTGGCATGTTCTACTGTGTGTGTGTGTATGTGTTGTGCACTCACATGTCTTCTCTCCTTGGCGCCGGAACGGAAACTGCCGAGCCGAGGAGAGATGACATCACATCCTCTGCCTCTGTGTACTACACAGAGGCAGAGGATGTTTCTCATTGGCTGGGAGCGATCGTGAGGGGGGGCCACGATCGGATGGCCTCCCCCTCATCTCTGATCTCTGCCAGACAAAAGCCGACCGCCACTGGCACCGGGGGGGGTCCGATAGGACCCCCTGCCCACGGGAAGGCAATCACGTACCAGGTACCAGGTACGTGATTTTGCCTGCCCGTGCCATTCTGCTCACGTATATAGGTGTGAGGCGGTCGGCAAGTGGTTAAAGGATCTGATAGATCAGGGGGTTATGACTTACGTCCCACAGGGGGAGCTTTATCGGGGATTTTATTCCCGTATATTCCTGATAAAAAAGCCATCCGGAAATTTTCGTTTAATCCTAAACCTGAAACCGCTGAACAGATCAGTCCAATACAAAAGATTTCGTATGGTCTCCATCTTCACGGTCAAGAATCTATTGACAAAGGAATGCTTTATGGCATCAAAAGACCTTCGAGATGTCTATCTGCATATCCCCATAGCCCCGCAGTCCCAAAGATTCCTAAGATTGGCGATAAATTTGGGGAAAGAGGTTCTGCACTTGCAATTCAGGGCCCTCCCCTTTGGCCTTTCTTCTGCCCCATGAATATTTACAAAAATAATGGCAGAAGCGCTTGCACCTCTTCGCATGCAGGGGATTGCGGTAATTCCTTACTTGGACGACCTACTTCTTTTTGCCCCCTCAAGGGAAAGACTGCTAGACGACCTCGGAAAAACCCGAGGTCATCTAGAAACCTTGGGTTGGATCATAAATATGCAGAAGTCAAATTTCAATCCGGCCCGGAAAATACTATTCCTGGGGTATCAGATCTGTTCAAGGGAACAGAAGATCTTTCTCCCAGAAGAGAAAAAGGTGAAAGTCCAGAAGGTGGCAAGCCAGGAATTATCAGTCCGACAAGTGATGTCATCCCTAGGAACCCTAACCGCAACCATACCAGCTATTCAATGGGCAAGGTTACATTTCAGGCCTCTCAAGACTTTTCTCCTGAGAATATGGAATCACAGGACAGAATCTCTGGAAACAAAGGTGAAAATACCCACCAAAATCAAAAGATCACTTTGGTGGTGGAGAAGACAGGAGAATCTGTCAGAGGGCCTGCTCTGGTCAATTCCAATAGAAAAGGTGGTAACGACAGATGCCAGTGTATGGGGTTGGGGAGCTCACTTAGACCAAGACTTCACGCAAGGAATGTGGTCTCGGACAGAAGCAAAGAGGTCCTCAATTGGAGGGAACTAAGGGCAGTCGCCCTAGCATTGGATGCCTTCTCTCCTATCCTTCAAGGTTCCTATGTCCGGGTCCTCTCAGACAACGCCACTACCATAGCCTACCTAAACAAACAGGGGGCACAAGAAGCAAAACACTTCAGTTGCTAGCTTCAAAGATCCTGATTTGGGCAGAAAATCATGTACGGTCCTTATCAGCAGTCCACCTCAAAGGCACCTTAAATGTAGTGGCAGATTATCTAAGCAGAAGGCGGATTCAGGAGTCAGAATGGAGCTTGAATCCAGAAATCTTTGCAATGATTACCAGGGCCTGGGGTCAACCACAAATAGACCTATTTGCGTCAGAAGAAAATAAACAACTCCCAGTATTTTTCTCGATTCACAGAAACAACAGGACCCAGGGGACGGATGCATTAATTCAGCCCTGGAACTTCCATCTGGGTTACGCATTTCCTCCTTTCCAACTTATCCCGTTGGTGTTAAGGAAGATACAGAGGGAGAAGATGGCAGTAATCCTAATTACTCCATTTTGGCCAAAAAGGGCATGGTTTTCCACCATTCTACAGATGGCAGTCAAACCATTTTGGCGGCTGCCTCTCAGGCAAGACCTGCTCCTACAGGGTCCAAAACAGCATCCGGGAGTGGCTAGTCTAAGCCTCAAGGCCTTGTTTCTGAGGAGCAGTTGTTAAGAAACAAGGGTCTGTCACAACCCTTGGTAACTACCTTACTTTCCAGTAGGAAAATAGTGACCAGAAAAATCTATGCTAAATATTGGAAAGTCTTCAACTTTTTCTGTCTTTCGACTAAAAGAAAAGTAAGAAATTTAGTGTCAATTTTGGAATTCCTTCAAGAGGGGGCAGACAAATGCTTGTCAGTCAGCACCCTTAAGGTACAAATAGCTGCTTTGGGAGTATTTCTAGAAAGACCAATCTCTTCTGAGCCCTTGGTTATAAGATTTTTCAAGGCGCTTACCAGATCCAGACCAGCTCCGGCTAAGCACTTTCCCAATTGGGATCTATCAGTGGTCCTGCAAGCCCTCACAAAGGAACCTTTTGAACCACTACAAGAAATCTCTCTAAGGAATCTTACTCTTAAAACCTTGTTTTTAGTTGCAATAACGTCAGCAAGGAGAATTGGTGAGCTGCACGCCCTATCTGTTAAAAGACCCTTTTTAACTATCTACACAGATAGGATTATACTTAAAACCGATCCGGGTTTTTTTTGCCAAAGGTGGCGTCAGCCCACAATAGGTCGCACAAGATCATCCTGCCAACCTTTTGCTCTAACCCCTCGGGGGAAAAAGAAGGCAAATTCCACAATTTGGATGTAATAAGGACTTTATTACAGTATCTGGAGGTAACAAGTAACTTTCGGTCCTCGGACTCTCTGTTTTTACTTTTTTCTGAAAAGAAGAAGGGCCAACAAGCTTCTAAGGGGTCTATAGCTAGATGGCTTAAATCAGCTATTCTAGCAGCCTACTCTCAATCGGGGCTATCTCCCCCGCTGGGAATTAAAGCACATTCTACCAGGGCTCAGGCCACTACATGGCCAGAAATAGCTGGTGCCACCCCAGATCAGATTTGTAGGGCGGCTACGTGGTCAAGTTACCTTATGTTTGTCCGTCATTACAGGCTGGATCTTCTGTTAGCAGGTGAACAAACTTTTGGCAGAAAGGTCTTACAGGCTGTGGTCCCTCCCTAAGTGGGTAAGTCTCTATTATCCTCTCAAGGTGCTGTCCTGAAAGACGTTAAGGGAAAAATCAATTTAGACTTACTAACTTGTTTTCCAGGAGTCTTTCAGGACAGCAGCAACCCGCCCTTATTGTATTAAATTACTATGCTGTGACTAACCATATTCTGATTATGTGTTCCAGCTTGGGCCGGAGGTTCTCTACTACTACTGATGATAAGTGGGAAGGAGCCTCCTTTTAAAGTTTGGTGGAGGTGTCTTTCCTGTCAAGTGGGTGGAGCCACGCTCTCAAGGTGCTGTCCTGAAAGACTCCTGGAAAAGAAGTTAGCGGTAAGTCTAACTTCATTTTTTTTATACAAAGTTGTCAATTTATAAGATATTACCAACACATAGCATGTACATAGCAAAACTGACACCCCAAAATACATTCTGCTACTCCTCCCGAGTATGGCGATACCACATGTGTGAGACTTTTACACAGCCTGGCCACATATAGAGGCCCAACATCCAAGTAGCACCGTCAGGCGTTCTACAAGCATAAATTACACATCTCATTTCTCAACCACCTATTACAGTTTTGAAGACCCTGGAGCACCAGGACAATGGAAACGCCCACAAAATGACCCCATTTTGGAAAACTAACACCCCAACGTATAAGCTATGAGGCATAATGAGTCTTTTGAATGGTTCATTTTTTTTACAGAAGTTTTTGGAAAATGTGGAAAAAAAATGAAAACACATTTTTTTTACACAAAGTTGTCCATTTATAAGATATGTCCAACACATCGCATGTACATAGCAAAAAGGACACCCCAAAATACATTCTGCTACTCCTCCTGAGTATGGCGATACCACATGTGTGAGACTTTTACATAGTCTGGCCACATACAGAGGCCCAACATCCAAGTAGCACTGTCAGTTGTTCTAGGAGCATGCATTGCACACACATTCCTGCCAACCTATCACATTGTTGAAAGCCCTTCATATTTCTAACACATAGCATGTACTGTACATACCAATTACAAACCAAAATACATTCTGCTGAGTAAAGGGTAAAGAAAAGATTACCTGCGGTTTAAGTAGTGCAGTGGTCCACAGAGAAGAGCATCGGTCCAGGCAGCAGGCAGGAACGTGGACACCGACAGCAAAACAAGCAGCAGGCAGGAATAGTCAGTACAGGTAGAGATGTCAGCACAGCCAAAGCATTAGTCCAGATAGCAGGCAGGGATGTGGTCAGCAGCAGCAAAAGGATCAAAGGATCGTCCATGCAGTAGGCAGGAATACTGTCCATAGTTAGTACATGCAGCAGGCAGAGGTATGGTTAGCACAGCCAGAGTATTTGTCCAGGGAGCAGGCAGTACCATCAAGCTTAGGGCATCGGTCAGGAAATACAAGTAAAGAGGCGCCTCTGGGTGCAGACGTTTTTATAAATTTAAAATGCTTTATTAAGATATATAGAGATAAACTCATATTGTGGTGATAAAAACAAGCATGATAGTAAGAGTCATGGATGGCGCTCCCAGTTCTGTGCCTGTGAACAGTCTCTGTAGTGGATGTAGTAACAGCTCTTCCTGGTTGTAATGAGCCGGCTTCAGACAACGGAGGAGCGGCCTCAGAACGAGGCTTGAAACACACGAGACAGCTGGCTGCAGGGGGATGGCGTCATCAACAGTGGACGCGTTTCCTGGGCAAGCGCGCTTGAGTGGTAAGCAAGCCGCGCCCCTTTCTCAACAGGGTCTGACCCATCCATGACTCTTACTATCATGCTTGTTTTTATCACCACAATGTGAGTTTATCTCTATATATCTTATTAAAGCATTTTAAATTTATAAAAACGTCTGCACCCAGAGGCGCCTCTTTACTTGTTGTATTTCAGCCTCAGGACCATGGTTTCATTCCTACTATGATGGCAGCCCTGCTTGCTCTCTCTGGGCGTTTTTTCCCTTCATCCTGATCACAACAATATATGGACTATTGGCTTGTGCTTATAAATGGATTGTCACTGTTGACATTTTTTATTTAGTTTCTTGACCGTCCTTTGATTGTTTTTATTGTACAGATTTGATTATGTGGGAGCTCTAGGTGATTGCGCCTATACTTGTTATTTTATTTCATCGGTCAGGAAAGAATGGGGACAGGGGTAGAGGCTTCTCCCACCCAAATCGCTTTGAAGCCTCCGAGCAACCAGACCCTGTTATGGGAACACAGAAAGCCAAAAACTGGTTTTCTGAACTCCGAACACTATTCTGGAGCCCCTCACAAATGTGAGACCCCTGTGTAGCAGGGTGAAAGATCAATCCAAGGGGCAGGCAAAAACATGGTCAACAGGTCGAGGTCAGCGCAGGTAAAAGGCAGAAATAGACGGTAGGCAGAGGCATAGTTGATACAGTCCAGGGTCAGTTCACGTGAAAGGCAAAAACATGGCAGAAAAACATGCAGATGGTAGGCAGAGGCATAGTCGAGAAACAGGCCAGGGTCGGTTCACATGGAAGGCAATGATATGATTGGTTGAGGAAGGGAAATATTCAGGACAGAAATTAAAAACGGGAAATGGCAGTATTAGAAATATGGACTAATAATTTTCCAGAGTGTGATATCGCTTGAAGCATTCTTCGATGCAAAGGCCAGGTTGGGAGGGACAGTCGGGACAATGGAAGCTGGTATCTTTCCTAATTCCTTTTTTGGTGCATACCCGACATTTTTTTTGGCGTCGTCTTCCGGATCCTGTTGGTGGAATATGGTCTGGGAAATGGCGCTCATGTAGTCTGCTGACAGAATCGGAGCGAATGCTTTCTGGGGGGGATACTTGCTGATAAATCAGGGCAGTGACAATGTCTTCAATAAACTTTATGAAGGGTGTGGGTTTTTCTGTTGATTTTTGGTAGATGATGAAAGAATTTAAAAGGGCCAAATGAAAAAAGTAAATTGCTACTTTTTTGTACCAGAAGAGGGATTTTCTTGTTGAAAGATAGGGCTGCAACAACTGATCATTTAGATTCACCATGTATTTATTGTACTCAGTGATACAGGAAGGCTTGTGAACGGTACCGCGTCTTCTGTGAAGTTCCACCGAGGTGTCATCGTGGATGGTGGACATGATGTACACATCTTTCCTATCCCTCCACTTCACAACCAACACTTCTTCGTTCCTCAAGCTTGTCGATTCCCCCCTTTGAATGGTTGTGGTGACAAGACGCTGTGGGAAGCCCTTTCGGTTTTTTCTTGTTGTACCACAGGCCAAAGTTTATTTTAGATATAGGTGGCAGAGAAGGGGCAAACTAGTATAATAGTTGTCCATGTAAATATGGTACCCCTTTTGGAGGAGTGGGAATGCCAACTCCCAAACAATTTTTCCACTTATTCCCATGTACGAGGGACACTCAGGGGGCTGGAGCTGGGAAACTTTGCCTTTCATACACGCGGAATGAGTGTACATAACCGGTGACACTTTCACAAAGCTTGTTAAGCTTCAAGCCGTACCTCGCCCTCTTACTGGGGATATATTGCTTGATTCCCAGCCGGCCTGTGAAATGCACCAGGGATTCGTCCACAGATATATTTTTGTCAGGGACATAAACTTCGGCAAACTTCTGGGGAAAAAAATGAATTAGGGGGCGAACGTTATATAGTTTGTCAAAGTTTGGGTGATTTCGGTGGGGGGGGGGAATGCACTGTGGGCGGGCATAGCTGGAGCTGGGGTTGTTTGCAATGAATTGTTGGGCAAAGAGATTAGTTTGGTCCACGATCCCTTGAATCAATTCGTTAGGGAAAAATCAATTTAAAAAATCCATTTGGGAAAATCTTGCAATGTTGACCTGCACACCTGCCTGTGCTGTAAAAGGGGGGATCGTGGCTGACCCTGTGGTAGAAGGCAGCCACAATGGGTTTGCAAAGGCATCTGGAAGCTGGGTTTGGGCCCTAATTCTTTGGCGTGCACTTGTACTGGGCCTTTCCTCCTGGGGTCTAGCAGCGCTTGTACTGGGCCCCTCCTCCTGGAGTCTACCGCCGCTGACACTGCTGGTAGCTGCCTGGTGTTCAGACCGTCATCTTTTTGGACGGACTGCTTCCTCCTCTGATTCGGATTCTGATGTGCTGCCTTCGGGGGGCTCATATTCCGAACCAGAACCAGAATCAGAACTGAGCGGTGAGAGCTCCCCGTTGCTCTCATCGGTCAGACTGAGTATTTGGTATGCCTCTTCTGGGGTGTACACCTTTCTGGACATAGTGGCTGACTGGCTGTATGTACTCTGGTGGCGGGTACTCTGGTGGCAGGTGGTGAGGTGGCGGGTACTCTGGTGGCAGGTGGTGAGGTGGCGGGTACTCTGGTGAGGTGGCGGGTACTCTGGTGGCAGGTGGTGAGGTGGCGGGTACTCTGGTGAGGTGGCAGGTACTCTGGTGGCAGGTGGTGAGGTGGCAGGTACTCTAGTGGCAGGTACTCTGGTGGCCGGTGGTGAGGTGGCAGGTACTCTGGTGGCAGGTACTCTGGTGGTGAGGTGGTGGGTACTCTGGTGGCAAGTACTCTGGTGGCAGGTACTCTGGTGGCAGGTACTCTGGTGGCAGGTGGTGAGGTGGCAGGTACTCTGGTGGCAGGTACTCTAGTGGCAGGTGATGAGGTGGCAGGTACTCTGGTGGCAGGTACTCTGGTGGCAGGTGGTGAGGTGGCAGGTACTCTGGTGGCAGGTGGTAAGGTGGCGGGTACTCCTGATGGACAGGTACTCTGGATGACAGGTACTCTAGATGACAGGTACTCTTTATTTAGGGGGGGCAATCTGGGCACAGTAATACATATATGTATAAACTAAATATTTGATCAAGGGTGCCTGTGACTACCACAATCCTCCCACAGGCATCCAGGAAAAAATAAGAGGCGCTTTAACAAAGTGTACTAGTGCCTTTAAGACAATGGTGGTGCGACCCTCTATATGTGTCCTATACACTAACACAATATCTGATCTAGCTCTGAACAGATCTATAAACTATAAATAATAAGTGTACATATACCAACCATATAGGTGTACAAGTGTCCTTAACACAGTGATGGTGTGACCCTCTTGATGTATATTTCAACACTCACACGTATAGACACTTATAACTATACGTCTCCAGTGATACATATATGGAGTCACGTGCCTCCGTGCAAACAATGCTTCTCTCCTACAGTGTGGCTAACAGCGCTGTGCGTCACTTCTCACAGCCACGCCCCCGACATGTTTCGCCATAGGTTGACTTCCATTCCTGGATGCCTGTGGGAGGATTGTGGTAGTCACAGGCACCCTTGATCAAATATTTAGTTTATACACCATAAATTTAAAGGGCTGCTTTATACTGATTGTGGAGAGATTATTCACCACACAGTTTACCATATTCACATAATTTTCACTTTTATTTGTAGAGGATAGGGAGCGCGGTGGAGGTGTTTTTGGTTTGAAGGGCGGTTTATCAATCTAAAATACCATATTATATTTACAATACATATATGTAGGTAACTCACTGTTAGCTGATTTCTTCTCCTCACACTGGATCGGTGTGTGAGGAGAAGAGCCCAGCAACAGCAGTTACACTGTGTTTGTTTACATTAGTGACTGGCTGTGATTTAAAATAAAGACATTTTCCAAGTTTTTGATACTACACTATGGGAGCCCTTATCTAATTTTTTTGAATGAATACCCCTATCTGCACTGGAAAGTGATGAGAGAAAGAAGTATAGTTGGGTGTTTTACCCCTGGAGATTCCACCTGCACCCAATCTGATCCAGACAAGAGATATCCTTGGGTGATCCATAGAAGTTGGATATTGGATGTCAATGCTGGAAACACCATCTGGGCACTAAGGCTGTCCTACATGCAAGATACCCATGTAGGGGTGATTGGAGCTGGTGATTGGGGACCTAACAGGGGGAGCACCAAAAGTCACCTGGATTTTTCCTGTGTTCATAGTCACAAAAGGAAGTCACCAACCATCTAAGAATTATAAAAGACTCTTGTTTTTTTTTTTGGTCTTTGAAGGAGTTTGGATGTTACAACTTGGACTTGGTCTATCTACTTATATCTCACATCTATTTCTCACATATATTGGGACTGGATTCCTTTTTGTTTTTGTGGGTTTTTTTGGGTTTGTTTTGAATATTTGTGTATGTCTTTGAGTATCACTCTTTTCTGGATATAGTTACTTGTATTTATCACTGCTATTATCACTTATGGTTAGTGTATTACACTTCTGTCACATGCTTTTTCTATGATATTAGTAGTGGTATATATTACCACAGTAGCACATTTCACTACATAGGCGATTTAGGCGTGCTGCCTTTTTTACTGCATAGCGATTGAGGCTTGTCGCTGATCACTGTTTAATAGTGGTTATTATATTTTTTATCACATTCATCAGTTGCACATTTTTATCCTTTCACTACATAGGTGATTTAGGCTTGTCGCCTTTTTATTGCATAGCGATTCTAGCGATTTAGGCTTGTCGCTGATCACCATTTTTTATCACATTCATTAGTTGCACATTTTTATCTCATTACCTAGTGTTATGTCACACCACATTAATGATATGGGTTTGTTGTTTGTTTATTTTATATAGGTAGCGCCATATTACTCTTAATTTTATTTTTATTCACACACTAGTCTCATTTTGGGGACCTAGCAGGGTAGGCTGCACACCTATTTCCCTTTAGACCTAAGTGCGGATTTTTCATCTTATTTTATATTCTTCCTCCAGCTGCTTCTTCCCCCACTTCTTCCTCCATCCCCCTCCGCTTCTTCCTCCAGTCTTCTCTATCTTCCTTCGGCTTCCTTCGGCTTCTTCTTCTCCTGCTTCATCCTCCGATCTTTCTCTGCTCCCGCCACCGACCCGCTGAGCATGAAAACAACAACCCTCCCCTGACACTTCCATAGCGCACATATCATATATAACTATTGGGCGTGGCCACCTGATGATGTCAGCAGGAGACCCCACCCCCTTTTGGAGGTGAAGTCACAAGGGGCAGGGTCTTGGAATGACGTCATGCGCCCCATCGAAGCATTGGAGGAGGTTCATTTTTTGAATGTTCAGGGGGAATGGCAGCAGGAGTGGCGGAGGAGAAAGACCGGAGGAGGAAAGGCGGAAGAAGAAGCCGGAGGAAGATGGAGAAGACTGGAGGAAAAAGCAGAGGAAGATGGAGGAAGAAGCAGGAAGAGAAGCAGCTGGAGGAAGAAGGAGAAAACCAAAGGAAGACCGGGGGAAGATGGAGGAAGAAGCGGGGGGAAAGAAGAAGACATTTTTAATAAAGGAATTGTCAGAAACCGGCTATTGTCTTTTGTCAAATTTCACTGCTTTTTTAGGTGAATGAATATACCCCTACTTATTCACATAGGGGGGCAGGATCTGGGGGCCCCCTTGTCAAAGGGGGCATCCAGATTTCGATAAGTCCCCTGCCTGCCGACTCCCACAACCACCGGGCAAGGGTTGTGGTGGGGATGAGGCCCTTGTCCCCATCAACATGGGGACAAGGTGTTTTGGGGGAGCCCCAAAGCACCCTCCCCATGTTGAGGGCATATTGCCTGGTATGGTTCAGGAAGGAGGCGCTCACTCATCCCCCATTTTCCTGACCTGCCAGGTTGCATGCTCGGATGAAGGTTTGGTATGGATTTTGGGGGACCCCTAAGCTAAATTTTTTTTTTAATTTGGCGTGGAGTTCCCCTTAAAATCTATACCAGACACGAAGGACCTGGTATGGACTGGTGGGGGAACCTACGCCATTTTTTCTTAGATTTTTACTCTATATCGCCGGGAACCGGTAATTCATTACAGCCGCAAGCAATTTTAAATGACTTTTTTCCTATAGAAATGTCAACTTGCTGCGGTACAGTAAAAATCTCTGCTCCTGAAAAAAAATGTTTGATACGTCTCCCCTGGGGCAGGACGCAGGGCCCTATACACTTTTTATGGCAAAGAACTTGCACATAAGCCTTCAGTGAGAACTTTGGATTTTGCAGGTTCGAGCCCCATTGACTTCCACTATTAATGCATATGTGACATGACAGACATGTTTGCCGGCAATAGCGCTGCTATCCATTTGAATTAGCGCCCAGTTTCTGAGAGTTGAAGTCTTAATTGACTGCAGGATCATTTATCAGTACTATAGTAAATGACCCCCAGTATGTCCTGGTGTATCAGGGGTCAAGTCGCAGATGGGAAGTTTTTTCTGAACAAAGCTGTTTAAACATGACATCTATCACTTTCTCGTCGTGTCTTCTCTGCTCCTTCACAGGTAAATGACTGCTGCTTGGAATACCCATATTTCTTTGCTATGTATGATTGATAAACAACACTGCTATTGCTTTATGGAAAATGATTGCTGCTTGGAATACCCATGTTTACCTATCTCCATACTATATATCATTGATAAATTACACTGCTATTGTTTTATGGTAAATGTTCTAATATCCTTTAAATGTGTCTATATTTTTGGTGATTGAGTCTCACCTACTTTCGCCTTTAGTGATCAAAGAATCAATTATCCATTCTCCATTCCATCCACTGGAACTCTCTACCTCAATCTCTATCTCAATCTGTCTGGCTATCTTATACCCTGGCCACCTTTAAGTGATCCCTGAAAACTCATGTCTTCAGGGAAGCCTCTCCTGCCTCCACCTAACAACTGAAATCTGAATTTTTCCATCAGCTCATTCCTCACAGTTAATACCTTTTGTACCACTTGCCTCACCCTATTAGACTGTAAGCTCTTATGAGTAAGGCCACTTTAACCCTCTTGTATTTTATTGTATTATAACTGTATTACCGCCCTTTATATTCTAAAGCTCAAACTATTGGCTTTATATAAACCCTGAATAATAATAATAATATAAATACAATCAAGTCATGCATATGACTATGAATGCTTGTAATTTTTATGTAAAATGCAGGAGATACATTGATTTTTTAATATAATTTGTAATCTATAATAAATAAATCTTCAAGTTTACAATACAACATACTAATATTTGACTACAAGATATCACAAATCCATAAAATGTTCATCAACCCAGAGCAAGTGGAATAAAAAAAAAACAATATTTCAACTTTAGTTTGACAGTGGTGTCAGGAGCATGTAACGCTCCTGCTCCTGATTCCAGCATGCTGGTTTTGGTTGTGACATTCTCCTTGTCTGTCTGTTCACCTGCAAGGTAATTGACATGGCCAGTCTCTGGGTGGTGATCAAACCTGATTTAAGCCAGTCAAGCCTGCAGTCTCAAGTTTGTGATATTGCGTTTGTTACACGTGTTCCAAACTCCCTGTTTGTCTGCCCTGCTCTGTTAGATATCAACTACTCTGCTTGCCTTTTGACTACAGATTTACCCTGGCGATCTAAACCTTGCCTGCCTTGTATCTGGAATGTCATTGAACCATTCTTCCTGTCTACCAACTGCAAGGACCTGTTTGCTTTTCTCAGTTTGTGCCTGCCCAGGCTTGGTGGCCAGGCATTATAGCATTGTGCATAAGTCCTGGGGGCAACTGAGTACCGGTAGGCCTGCTAGCCTTATGGGAAAGGGCCTGCTATAGGTGAAGAAAACAGAAGCTAGCCATAGTGTCTGACCACCTGCGTTAGGGGTAAGCTTGACTAGTGGTTTGAATAGCCCAGTGGAATCCTATAATGTTTGGAAATGTACATTTTGCATGTACTGTTGTATATGTTGTAATATGTTCACCGATTTATGTGGGACATTATATGTATGTGCACATACAGTCAATATTGACCAGGCCAGAATTCAATTGACTGGTTGATTTGTCCAACTGAATTTTAACATAGCAAGGGGACAGCTGAAGACCCTTTGATGTGTTAATCTTATGCAAGTCTATTTGAACATTTCAAAGGGTGTTCAGGTGGTATCTGTTAATCTAATCTAATTACACATATCTAAGGGGACTTGTTGATGTTGATATGCAGGAGTGCAAATTGGGGTGGTTTATGACTGCAGCTGTTCACGGCTGGGAGTTGTTGTCTATCTGAAAGACTAAAGTATATAAAAGACCTGAATGGAGACGGCAAATCAAATTGCTCAGCCATTCAATATCTAGGGAATATAAAACGGCATTCAGTCTATAGTTGAGGATAGTTGTCTGTGTATGGCTGGGAACACACAGACCTAGGAACATGGGTCTCTGAATTATATCTACTCTGTCGGATTTTTTTGTCATCTGTGGACTTTGGACTTTGTTCTGTGTTGGAAGTCAATAAAGTGCATCTCTCTGGAAGAATTGGGTTGCTGCGGAAGAGTACTTACTAATTCATTATCATACTACCCGATCATTACATAGGTGCCCTGACCCAGTGACTGAAGGAATCCACCAGAACAAATATTTACTGGTTGTGGTGGATTCCTTCAGTCACTGGGTCGAAGCTTTCGCTACCAAAAATTGTACTGCCACTACTACTGCAAGGATCTTGGTCAAAGAAATATTTAGTCGGCGGGGGATACCAAAAGTTTTAGACAGTGACAATGGGCCAGGATTTGGAGGTAATGTGATACAAGAGACATGTAAGCTCCTTGGGATCATCCAAAAATTTCACATCTTCTATCACCCTGAGTCTGCGGGACAGGTTGAACGAATGAACAGGACAATTAAAAATGCTCTTAGAAAGGTTGTCAATGATCCAGCCTGGAAGAGAATAATTCATGAAGAAGGCCCAAGGGTCTGTGCATTGGGGGTTCCCTCATTCACTTAGCAGAAACAAGTTCAGTGCCGGACCCCTATCACAGAATGGTGTGTGAATCTCACAGATGGACTGTTAACAATTTGAGAGGAAGACATTCGAGCCAATATCCAGATGAATCAAGTATCTATGGACATTGAGCAAACTGATCTTGGCAATTTGGACTCTATGATTTCTCCTTTATTTAAGAAAATACCACCACTTACGGTTGAATTGGATACATTATTTAAGAGGGATAGTAGGAAAATTATAGAATTACAAGAACAGGTAAAGGAAAACCTCATTAGTTCTAATAAAATTGCTAAAGAATTTCAGGAGCCTTGGTGGAGCATACCCAATAACACTTTTACTCACCCGCTATTGAGAACTCTGTCCATAATTTTTGTGTTTATTCAATTTATATTAATATGTTTTTTGTTTGGTTTATATTGTTGTGGTAGAAGACAACTAAGAACAATCCAGAGGAAGAAGGAAAGCATATAGATGGCTTTAATCTTAAGAGCCAGGGATGTCTGAGCAGTTTGGTTGTGAATCGATTCTGATTCGAACCGATCCAAGTGGGGGTATATGTTGTATATGTTGTAATATGTTCACCGATTTATGTGGGACATTATATGTATGTGCACATACAGTCAATATTGACCAAGTCAGAATTCAATTGACTGGTTGATTTGTCCAACTGAATTTTAACATAGCAAGGGGACAGCTGAAGACCCTTTGATGTGTTAATCTTATGAAAGTCTATTTGAACATTTCAAAGGGTGTTCAGGTGGTATCTGTTAATCTAATCTAATTACACATATCTAAGGGGACTTGTTGATGTTGATATGCAGGAGTGCAAATTGGGGTGGTTTATGACTGCAGCTGTTCACGGCTGGGAGTTGTTGTCTATCTGAAAGACTAAAGTATATAAAAGACCTGAATGGAGATGGCAAATCAAATTGCTCAGCCATTCAATATCTAGGGAATATAAAACGGCATTCAGTCTATAGTTGAGGATAGTTGTCTGTGTATGGCTGGGAACACACAGACCTAGGAACATGGGTCTCTGAATTATATCTACTCTGTCGGATTTTTTTGTCATCTGTGGACTTTGGACTTTGTTCTGTGTTGGAAGTCAATAAAGTGCATCTCTCTGGAAGAATTGGGTTGCTGCGGAAGAGTACTTACTAATTCATTATCATACTACCCGATCACTACATGTACTTGCACACTTAAAATATTATTAGTCTATAGAAGTAGCTCTCTGCCATATCCTGGAAAGATAAAAAGAAAAGGGCGCACCAGCCTTGTGCATTATCCCAAGATAATTTATTAATAAAAAAATTATTCTAGAAAGCAGAGAGGAGGACCTCAGAACCACTGCTAGCAAGCAGTGGTTCTGAGGTCCTCCTCTCTGCTTTCTGGATACTGTCAGCTCTATGATTGATTGCCACACCCAAGTGGTCTTCACAAGCTTTTTCTTCATCACATGTTTGTGAGTAGTATTTTACAGAATTATTTTATAGATAAATTATCTTGGGATAATGCACAAAGCTGGTGCGCCCTTTTCTTTTTATCTTTTCTGTGACTACTAGGATATCCCCTATCCAGGAGGGCAGCAAGGCCAAAGACAATATCCCTTGAGTCATCAATCACCCGGCCATCACACTAATGCGCAATAGTGTTTGTTTGCTATTACTCTGTCATATCCTGCCCTGAGCTGTGCCTGTAACTAAGACTGAGATGCAGGTTGCTTGTCAATGTAGGGAGCAAATGTTAGTTATAGGCGATTATTTTGGTATTTTTGGTACTTCTTAAATTTAGGGAACGTGCAACAAGGGGTGGGGAATTTAGCTCCAGTATTATTTACCATTATTGCGGCAATATTCTAAAGCTATCCTTCTATTCTTCCGAACCCAGTATATCAGCAATGGGACTCAGAATCTTCACCAATAACAGTAAAAGTTTTTTAATGCTTTTTTTTTTTTTTACACTGACTCTAACAGCAGAAATGCTTCTGCAAGTTAATTAGCAGTGCTAGCTGTCACTTACTTAGCACTTCTGAATTTTTATGTGGTTCAGGATAAGTCAGTCATTGTCACACACAGATGCAACTTCTAGCTGTCACTAATATAGTACTTCTGCCCTTTTTGAGTGGCTCTGGGTAAGTCAGCCATTGTCACATACAAATGCAAAAAAGCTTTATAGTCAGATTTGTTGTTAACTGTTGATGAAAATAGGTATGGGAGTGAAAACATAAGTTTTAGGGAGTTAAAAGATCAGGGAGAGTATCATATTTACCTTCAAAAACCTTATGTTCATGTGCAGTGTTCTTCATTTGGTGTAGCCTGAAACAAAGTTTTGAAATACACATTTAATCCACCAACAGAGTCTTTTCTACTACTTAAAAAATAAAGGCAAAACATATAAAGGGATGGCAAATTATATTAATTTGTTGTAGGGCAAGAAATACTGCCAATGATGTGGCAAAATAATTAATTGCACTTAATAAAGCCTTGCTTTTTTCCACATGTATTGTACTGGAAATAGGTTTCTTTTGCATTGCCTCATATACATTTAAAGAGATTCATTTACAGTTAAACAATGAATAATAAGTAAAGACCAACATGGAAAGATATACTTAAAGTAATCACTGATGATTTTATAATTAATATAAGATAGCTTCTAAAAACGAACTGCCTAAATAGCAAGCAATTGTGCTGCAAGTTTGAAAATGACTTGCTAAGCTATTGCTAGATGTGCCAGGCTTCACAAGTTTGTTGCACAATTGCAGCAAGTCCACAGCGCATGATGACTCCTGATCAAACATTCTGCAAGTTCTCGTTCATTTATGTTGTGCAATAGTTATCCCACCACAGGGGTCACTGTGGATGACTTTCCATGCTGTAGACTTGCAGAGCCCATGTTGTAGACTCACCACTGCAACTTTGCTTTTGCTAGAGACTTGCTATGGAAATTTTATATAAATTGGAAACATGTCAACTAGAGCTTGTGCTTCAAGTGCTCTGCAAGTGTACAATTTGCCAGTGAAAATGTGCAGCAAGTTAACAAACTTACAATTCAACACTGCCACAAATTAGTGGCAAGTTATCTATGCTATCTGGGTTTGCTTTTACTTCTCTTTATGTTTATTGTACATATACAAATGGAACATTTGAGTGTTGAAACTAGACCTTTGACTACAAAGGACCACTGCCAAGTCTTAGGACATTGAATCATATAAACCAATCAATAAATGTGTTTGCTTACAAGACACAACCATCCATTACCGAAACGTTGGCTTGTCATAGTTTCTTGTATGGTACAATCACCATGTGGGGCTCTTAGGAGCCCCATCTATGCTAACATTTATATAAACCTTCTAGATTCCTTTGCCCAGGTGGTTCCATGCCCCTGTTGCCTAGTTCCAGGGATACACATTTTGCACATGCTGCTAATCAGCCTAATTGTTCATTAAGCCATGCACAGCTTGTACATACTAGTTTTTTGTTTTACAGTCTTTCTTCTCTTTTTTTACCCGTCTTTCTATTGCCTTTCTTCTCTTCCTACCTCCAATACCCTACCTTCCCCATGCTGTCCTTGGGTCCCACAGGGTCTGTGTCATGACCTTGCAGTAACACATTCATGACTTGTCTGTCTCTTACCTGGTCTGTGTATCAGCCTTGAGGCTTGTACTCTCACACCTGCATGCTTAAGTAATCTTCCCTCTGTGTGGCTCCACCCTAGCCTCAACAGGAACCACTATTTAACACCGTATTCTCCAAGCCTGCCTTGCCGTGCAATATTGTGTGTTTGGCTTCCTGTTTGCCGTGTGCTCTAAGTTTGTCTCTGTCTCTGTTACCGATCTTGGCGTGTTCCCGACTATTCCTGTCTGCTTGTGACACTGACCTTTGGCGCATTCTCGACTATCCCTGTTTGCCTGTGACCCTGACTTTTGGCATGTTCTCTGTTATCCTTGTCTGCTAGTCACCCCGACATTTGGCTACCTCCTTACTATTTCTTGCTGTCCTGGGCTGCTGTTTCCTCTCCATCCTCCTGTAGCCTACCGTGAGCGTGAGCTGGGAGACCCTGGGGGCCGCGACCTGGAGCCAGTTGCAGCCCAGTCCATCCTCACCACTAGAGGCTCTGGTGAACACCAACTGGCTCTTAGACTCCGCGCCCTGGGGAATCTATGCTCTAACTCACTGTGGGATCCATGTTGGTGCTCCAGGGGACCTGCCTTCCTGAACCACCCCGAGTTCCATCTGCAGCAGTCAGCCTTAGGGTCCACTATCATAGCGGTGCACTCCTGACCCCAATGGGTGCATCTGTCACCTGGATACAGGTGACCTGACAGTTTGCACGGCCATGGACCCGTCTGATGTGCCACTACCTGCCGATGATCAGCTGCAGGGCATAGTCCACAGACTCGAGACCCAGGAATCTAATCAGACCCAGGTGATGCGATTCCTTCAGGATTTGGTTCCCGCTTTGAAAAACTTCAAGCCTCCTTAGGCTCCCCGGTTCCACAACCGCAATCGGCTGCCGTATCAGCTCCGCTTACAGTCGCAGCAGCTAACCCTTTGCACTTACCAGCTGCGTCCCATTACTTTGGGGATTCCAATGCCTGCAGCGGGTTCCTTAGCCAGTGTACTATTCATTTCAAACTCCAACCCCAAAACTTCAAGTCTGATCGGGCAAAGGTAGCCTATATTATTTCTCTCCTGTCCGGCGAGGCTTTAGCTTGGGCTGCCCCTATGTGGGAGAGGAAAGATCCAGTGGTTTCCAGCCTCTCTAATTTTCTGAAACTCTTCCGCAATATCTTTGAGGAACCAGGTCGTGTCTCTTCAGCGGCCAGCACCCTCTTACGTCTCAGCCAAGAGTCTGCTTCTATGGGACAGTATGCTCTTCGTTTCCGCATACTGTCGGCTGAGCTGAGCTGGAACAGTGAGGCCTTAGTCGCAACCTTTCTGCATGGCTTTTCTGATAGAGTGAAGGACGAATTAGCAGGAAGAACCATCCCCACTGATCTGGACGAAGTTATCTCCCTGTGTAACCAGATAGATATTCGTTTTCAGGAAAGGACCCTAGAAAATCGACGCCAGCACTCCTTGGTCCTTAGTCAGCCTGAGCTCCCTTCTTTTCGTCCTGTGGAGCATCTCCTGCCAACTAAGGAACCCATGCAGCTAGGCCAGACCAGGCCATCCCCAGAGGAACATGCTAGGCGCAGAACCCTGGGCCTGTGTCTCTGCTGTGGGGGCAAAGGTCATTTTCGTGACACATGCTCATTTCGTCCAGGAAAAGCTCGGGTAATACATCTGGAAGGTGGAGTCGGGAGCCGCTGCCAAATTTATGGACTGGAGAACTGCATCTTCCATGAACCTTACCCTTTTACCCCTCACCACTCCATTGGTGATCTTGGCGATTGATGGCACTGTTCTTCCAGGGGGGCCTATCCGCTTCCAGACCCCTCCTGTTAAGATGTCGGTAAGGATACTCCACCAGGAGTGGATATCCTTTCTTATCCTTCCTAAGGTCTCAACCCCTATCGTATTGGGGCTTCCTTGGTTGCAGCTCCACTCTCCACACATTGACTGGACTTCTGGGCAGATCCTGGCTTGGGGTCCCTCCTGTTTCTCTTTCTGCCTACTCAAGGTTGCCCCTAAGGGGAGACTTCCTGTGGCTACCACCTCAGTATCCTCTGCCCTTCTCGCTGCATATAGCGATTTCCGGGATGTGTTCTGTAAAAAGTCAGCTGAGGTGCTTCCTCCTCCACAGGTCCTTTGACTGTGCCATTGACCTTGTTCCCAGAGCAGCTTTACCCAGGGGTCGTACCTACCCTCTGTCCATCCCAGAGACCCAGGCCATGTCTGAGTATGTTGCAGAAAATCTAGAAAAAGGATTCATCCGGAAATCCTCATCACCTGCAGGAGCAGGGTTCTTTTTTGTTGCCAAAAAGGATGGTACCCTAAGACCCTGCATTAACTACCGAGGCCTAAAAAAAATCGATACCCTCTACCCCTAATATCGAAACCATTTGACAGGTTGAAAGGTGACTCCATTTTTACCAAGTTGGATCTCAGGGGTGCATACAATTTGATCAGAATACGGGAAGGGGATGAATGGAAAACTGCGTTCAACACTAGAGATGGGCATTACGAGTACTTGGTCATGCCCTTTGGTTTGTGTAACGCCCCAGCGGTGTTCCAAAACTTTATTAACAAAATCTTCAGGGATCTGCTTTACCAATTTGTTGTCATCTACCTGGATGACATTCTCACCTTTTCAGATAGTCTGTCGGTTCACAGAGACTATATCCGGATTGTACTTCAGCGCCTTCGAGAAAATAATCGAGAAAATAATCTGTACGCCAAGCTGGAGAAATGTTCTTTTGAATGTTCTGAAGTCCTGTTTCTGGGATGCTTCGTCTCTAACTTCGGTCTATATATGGATCCTGGGAAGGTCTCGGCCATTACCAACTGGCCTCTTCCTGCCGGCCTCAAGGCCACGCAGCGCTTTCTTGGGTTCACTAATTATTACAGGCAGTTCATTAGGAATTACTCCTCTATTGCTGCGCCAATTATCGCCTTGACCAAGAAGGGTGCTAATGCCAAGGAGTGGTCCCCCGAAGCTGTCTCTGCCTTTCATGATTTGAAACAGGCCTTCATTTCTGGACCTTTGTTGAGGCGACCTGACCCGAGGGATCCATTTTTTATTGAAGTGGACGCTTCCTCAACTGGGGTGGGAGCTGTGCTGCTTCAATCCTTTGGGAAAAAACGTCTACCATGTGCGTTTTTCTCCAGAAAATTTTCTCAGGCGGAGAAGAATTACACTATTGGTGATCGGGAACTTCTTGCGATTAAATTGGCGTTGGAGCAGTGGTGTCATCTCTTGGAGGGTTCCCCACATTCCATAACAATATTTACTGACCATAAAAATCTGCAGTACTTACATAATGCCAAACAATTGAATCCCAGACAAGCCAGGTGGAGTCTCTTCTTTTCCCATTTTAACTTCACCATTACATTCAAACCTGGTTCCTGCAACAGTCGGGCTGATGCACTCTCTAGATCTTTTGACATTCAGGATGAGGAGCCTACCATTGAACCTGAGCCGATTATCCCTACTTCATGCATCCTTGCCCATTCAACCACCCTAAAGTAAAAAATTCCTCCTGGCAGGACCTTCGTCCCCACTGAGCTAAGAGCTAAGATCCTTCGTTGGGGACATGACTCCAAGGTGGCAGGTCCTGCTGGGTTTCTTCGATCCTTCCTTCTCATCAGTCGCCACTACTGGTGGCCTACTCTCCGTTCGGATGTCAAAGACTATGTTAAGGCTTGTCATTTCTGTGCCCAGTCTAAGTCCTCCACGCAGGCTCCTGCTGGTCTTTTCATGCCCTTGCCCATTTCCAAGGAGCCCTGGTCTCACATAGCCATGGACTTCATCACCGATCTTGAACCTTCTGAGAAGAATACGGTCATTTGGGTGGTAATTGATCGATTCTCCAAGATGGCCCATTTTGTTCCTCTTCCTGGTCTCCCTTCTGCTCCTGCCTTGGTTCCCATTTTCGTACGAGAGATTTTCCGTCTTCATGGTGTCCCTTCCCATGTAATTTCAGATAGGGGTGTTCAGTTTACTTCTCGCTTTTGGAGAGCCTTTTGCAAATCCCTCAACATTACCTTGGATTTTACCTCTTCTTACCATCCCCAATCCAATGGCCAGACTGAAAGGGTTAATCAGGAGTTGGAGGTCTTTCTCTGTACCTTGGTCTCGGCTCATCACGATGATTGGGTCTCATTACTCCCGTGGGCAGGGTTCTCTCACAACAATCATGTCAATGTCAGTTCTCAGAAGACACCCTTTGTCACTGTTTATGGAAGACATCCTCAGCTCCCTCTTCCTTTGACCTGTTCTTCTGACATCCCAGCTTTGGCTACTGTTCAGGAATCATTCAATTCCTTGTGGGCTGACGTTCATGATTCCCTCCAGAAAGCTGCCAACAAGTTCAAAAGTTTTGCTGACCGTCACAGGCGTAAGCCGCCTTCTCTACAGCCAGGAGACAAAGTCTGGCTTTCTACCAGGAACATCAGACTCCAGGTTCCTTCTCTCAAGTTTGCCCCGAGATTCATTGGTCCTTACAATATAATTTCTAAGCTGAATCCTGTTTGTTTTAAACTCCAGATCCCTAAAAGCCTCAGGATCTTAAACTCCTTTCATGTATCCCTTCTGAAACCTTTAGTTTTCAATAAGTTCTCTCGACCTCTCCCTACCTTGACTCCAGTCTCTGAAGATGATCAGGAGTACGAGGTTAGTCAAATTTTGGATTCTCGCTTCTATAAAGGTGTCCTTCAATATCTTGTGGATTGGAAAGGTTTCGGTCCTGAGGAGAGATCTTGGATTTCTGCATCTGAAGTCTTCGCACCTCATCTTCTGAGGAAGTTCCATTTGAAGTTCCCCTCCAAGCCTGGTCCAAAGTGGGGGAGGGGGAGACCTCGTAAGAGAGGGGGTACTGTCATGACCTTGCAGTAATACATTCATGACCTGTCTGTCTCTTACCTGGTCTGTGTATCAGCCTTGAGGCTTGTACTCTCACACCTGCATGCTTAAGTAATCTTCCCTCTGTGTGGCTCCACCCTAGCCTCAACAGGAACCACTATTTAACACCGTATTCTCCAAGCCTGCCTTGCCGTGCAATATTGTGTGTTTGGCTTCCTGTTTGCCGTGTGCTCTAAGTTTGTCTCTGTCTCTGTTACCGATCTTGGCGTGTTCCCGACTATTCCTGTCTGCTTGTGACCCTGACCTTTGGCGCGTTCTCGACTATCCCTGTTTGCCTGTGACCCTGACTTTTGGCATGTTCTCTGTTATCCTTGTTGCCCCTGACATTTGGCTACCTCCTTACTATTCCTTGCTTTCCTGGGCTGCTGTTTCCTCTCCATCCTCCTGTAGCCTACCGTGAGCGTGAGCTGGGAGACCCTGGGGGCCGCGACCTGGAGCCAGGAGCAACCCAGTCCATCCTCACCACTAGAGGCTCTGGTGAACACCAACTGGCTCTTAGACTCCGCGCCCTGGGGAATCTATGCTCTAACTCACTGTGGGATCCGTGTTGGTGCTCCAGGGGACCTGCCTTCCTGAACCACCCAGAGTTCCATCTGCAGCAGTCAGCCTTAGGGTCCACTATCATAGCGGTGAACTCCTGACCCCAACGGGGTGCATCTGTCACCTGGATACAGGTGACCTGACAATCTGCCATGCTACATCTTTATTTCCTTTACATTTGTAATGGCTCCTATTTGGCTTTTCTTAAATGCAAAAGGTCTAAATTCTCTCATAAACAAGATAAAGTATTTATTTTCTTGAGGAACCTTAATATAGTTTTCCTATGAGAAGCATACTGTATTTATCCTCCTCCTCCATTCCCAAATATTTTTGATACCCATTAACCCCACATATTTCAATCTAATACAATACCTTAGCAATGGGGGGTTTTAATAGAATTTCATAAAACCCCTTCCTTTTATAGTAAAAAGCAGACAGCTGATCCGAAGGGTAGATACTTCTTTCTTCAAGGCACACTGCAAGACATTAATTCACTATCATCACTTACAATGAGAACCCTGGCACCTTTTTGACACATATCTTCCCACTATTGACACGCCATCAAGCAGAAACCCTGTTACATTCAGAACATTTAAATTTAATCTTAAACACTAAATTTAATAAATATCCCTTCAGATTTGTTACTTCCTTATACCGATTCCAAACAGTTTACCCGCATCTTAGCTCATTAAAATTGGTTGACAATTGGCGACAACTTCATCCCTTTACTAGAGACTATAAACACTATTCACATCCCCACAACTCACACTTATGTATCAATCACACTTTTATCCATAGAAAATCTCCCCCAAAAGAGTAATTTCAGCTTCAATTCTTGCAATACCATGGTCTGACCATGAGCTCCTATTTATATCCTGTCCATCTCTCCCACAAAGTCCTACCTTACCCTGTGTCAAGAATGACTTCCTGTTTTCTATTGCTCATATTGTGCATGACCTCCAGTTGAAATCAACAGAATATTTTAATCTAAACAAATGTCCAGTTCCTTCAGTTTCTACTCTATGGGAAGCCTACAAAGTTGCCACATTATCCAAATCACATCATAAAAAAATGACATATTTCATAGCAATTAGAGTAATAATAATTAGCGTACACTGCTTTAAATGTTTTCCCACAGTAGTCAATCATAAAACTCTTGCTCAGACATGAACCAAACTTAACCAATTTAAATGTGTAAAATAAGGCACTACTACTGTACTTGTGCATAAAAAAAATTGTGAAAATACCTTTTATGATACTGTGAAGAACACAACATATATAACAAACACTTTCATATACCAATATGCCAGAATACTCTAAGCAATTTTCCTAACAAAGAATCGTAGTATCAGTGTCCATGAAATCTATAAGATAGTTTCCACTATTTCAGCAGATAAGTCTTGTGCAATTCATCACTGCACATAAATGTGTAAAATAGCCCCATACACTGTGCCTTATGGTATCACTGACAACTTCTTCACTCAGCAGACTCACATGGCCTTAAAGAGTAGGGATGGGCAAACGGTTTGGCCCGAGCATAAGTTCTGGCCGAACTTTGGTTGTTCAGATGTTCGGCGAACACCGAACAATATGCGGTATTCGGGGCAAATTCGAAGCAACGTTAAAGTCTATGGGACACTAACATGAAAAATCAAAAGTGTTCATTTTAAAGGCTTATATGCAAGTTATTGTCTTAAAAAGTGTTTGGGGACACGGGTCCTGCCCCAAGGGACATGTATCAATGCTAAAAAAGTTTTTAAAACATTTTTTTTTTTTGGGAGCACTGATTTTAATAATGCTTAAAGTGAAACAATAAAAATGAAATATTCCTTTAAATATCATGCCTGGGCGGTATCTATAGTATGCCTGTAAAGTAGTGCAGTTTTCCTGTGGCCCTTTGGGTCTGGTATGAATATTAAGGGGAACCCCAAAACAAAAAATAAATAAATTGTGTTGGGGTCCCCCCAAAATCCATACCGGGCCCTTCAGGTCTGATATGGAAATTAAGGGAAACCCTGCACCAAATAAAAAAAATGGAGTAGGGGTCCCCCCCAAAATCCATACCAGACCCTTCAGGTCTGGTATGGATTTTAAGGTGAACCCTGTGACAAAATTTAACAATAATGGCGTAGGGGTCCTCCCAAAATCCATACCAGACCCTTATCCGAGCATGCAACCTGGCAGGCCACAAGAAAAGAGGGAGGATGAGAGAGTGCCCCCCGAACTGTACCAGACCACATGCCCTCAACATGGGGAGGGTGCTTTGGCATCACAGCCAAAGCACCTTTTCCCCATGTTGATGGGCACAAGGGCCTCATCCCCACAACCCTTGCCTGGTGGTTGTGGGGGTATGCAGGCGGGGGCTTATCAGAATCTGGAAGCTGCCTTTAACAAGGGGACACCCAGATCCCAGCCCCCCCATGTGAATTGGTAAGGGGTATATTGTACCCCTACCAATTCATAAAAAAAGTGTCAAAAATAGTAAAAAAGACAGGAAACACAGTTTACGTCACCGAGTGGCCCTGCCCTCAGCTATAAAAAAACTGTCAACCAAGAAGAAGCGTCACTCGGCCGGAGCCTCCCATGGAGGCAGAGCTGTTGCGTTTTTTCTTTTTTTGGCTCATCGGGCAGCGTGATAGAAGATGAATGGACATCATGGGACATTTTTATTTTTTTTATCTTTTAATAAAGAACTTGTCCCTAAGTGTCTCCTGTCTTTTTTACTATTTTTGACACTTTCTTTTGTGAAATGGTAGGGGTACAAGGGGGCCGGGATCTGGGGGCCCCCTTGTTAAAGGGGGCTTCCAGATTTTGATAAGCCCTAACCCATATACCCCCACAACCACTGGGCAATGGTTGTGGGGATGACGTCCATGGGGACAAGGTGCTTTGGGGGGCTACTCCAAAGCACCCTCCGCATGTTGAGGGAATTTGGCTTGGTATGGTTCAGAGGGGGCGCTCTCTCGTCCTCCCTCTTTTACTGGGGCCTGCCAGGTTACGTGTTCGGATAAGGGTCTGGTATGGATTTTGGGGGGACCCCTACGCCATTTAAAAAAAAAAAGTGGTGCAGGGTTCCCCTTAATTTCCATACCAGACCTGAAGGGGGTATAGATTTTGAAGGGGATGGTATAGATTTTGAAGGGGAACCCCACGCAATTTTTTATAAAATTTTTGGTTTGGGGTTTGTCTTAATATTCATACCTGACCCAAAGGGCCTGGTAATGGATTGGGGGGGAACCCATGCCATTTTTTTCAATGAGTTTTATCTATATTGCTGTGACCCGACAATTCATTACAGCCGCGATCAGTTTTAAATTACTTTTTTCCTTTAGAAATGTCCTTTTGCTGTGGTACTGTTCTAAACACGGGGAAACTGCGCCACTTTACAGGCATACTATAGACACCCCCCAGGCAAAACATTTAAAGAAATATTTTTGATTTTTATTATTTCACTTTAAGCATTATTAAAATCACTGCTCCCAAAAAAACGTCAGTTTTTAAATAATTTTTTTTCATTGTTACACGTTCCCTGGGGCAGGACCCGGGTCCCCAAACACTTTTTCTGACAATAACTTGCATATAAGCCTTTAAAATGAGCACTTTTGATTTTTCATCTTCGTGTCCCAGAGACTTTAACGGTGTTTGTGTGTTCTTCCAAATTTTTTGCCTGTTCGGATGTTCTGGTGTGAACCGAACCGGGGAGTGTTAAGCTCATCCTTATTAAAGACCTACTAAGCCTTTCAATTATATCATCAGGGAAGATACAGTAAATTCAGCATATAATGTGCCCTCATAGGCATCTCCTCTCTCGCATCCAAGAATCCTAAGAAAACATAAGTAGATCGATAGTGCAGCACATTTTTTTAAAATACAGCAAAATAAAATCAAGTCATTTGCTGTATTTTAATAAATGTGCTTGAATGCAAAGAGAAGATGTGCAGGAGGAAAATCTTCTTTTGCTCAGGCTCCTTTACTACCAACTGTTTTCCCCAGGCATCGAATGTCCTTCACAGTTCCGATGGTGGCCAAATCATGGGTTATGCCCATGAGTTATGCTTCTATAGTGCTGTCTAAATTAACTATTACCGTGACATACCAAATTGGGTTTGAAACTGAACTTAACATGTCCTTGAAGCCAAAAGACTGGCATACCATCTGGAAAGACATGAGCAAATGTTCTAGAAATGTTATAATTCTTGTAAACCCTTTTACAATCAAATATAGGTGGTATTACACTCCAGGTCATCTGGTTTACCAACATGCCTTTCTACTTCCTTCTGTTGCTGTTCCCACTATAGCACAATGAGACACATTTAGTGGACTTGTCCAATAGTGAGCAGACTCTGGATATGGATTTAAAATCACATGAGCATGCTGCTCCAAACAAATCTCCCTACAAACCTTTATGAACCATTGATCAATAAACCTATACCTGACCATTTCCATGGGATTTGGTCCTCCATATTTTCTCTGCCACCAGACTGACAAAGCTGAAGCCTAGAAGACACCCACCCTAAGTTTTGAAGCAATAAAAAACAGGGTGGCTGATATCATGATAAATAAAAAACGAATGGCAATTCTGGATGATACCCACGCTAAATTCATTCTCCTTTGGCAGCCTTGGCTATCTTACACCCAATTTCCATGACTTGATGATTTGATATTGTCTATTTAATTTCATAGGGGGCTGACCCCCCAGAGCCCCTCCCCTTGCATTCCTTCACCCCATGTCCTCTTCTTGCATCCCCTTTTTCTTCTTATCTTTTTCTTCACTTTACTTTTTGCAACTCCAACACCCTCTTTTTAGATCTTAAGCCCTCTTCGTTCTTTATTGGTTCTTAGCTATACCTGGGACATTACAACAACTCTGGTATCCACATCCATCCATGTACCTATAAGTTTATTCTGTTGACTCGGTATCCTTCCTAACCTAACATTTATCAGACTGTGCAACTTGTTATTGTTGTTACTTTATTGCTATTTCTGTATAATCTTTGCATGGCCATTGTAGTAAAGTGACAGTGGGACGTGTCTGGACAGTACACAGATTAATCAAGTTTTTTTATTACTTGTATTTTTCCAATTTTGCCTTACAGTGTCACAAGGCAAAATTCTCAGCAAATCTAGGTTCAGCCAAATGTTTGCTCATTTCTAATTTTCAACAAGAATAACATTGAATTATTCACTGCATATGAACTGACAAATTAAAAGGCAAATCTAAGTTTGGCAACATTTTACACTCACCCCTATACATCACAGAAAATAACACTTCCCTAGAACCTAAACCATTGCATTAAAAATGTAGATAAAACATGCACATTGTCCAGGATGTTATCACCTGACAACTTACAGGATATATTGCTGGTTTATAATTTTTCAAATAATTAACAAAATCATATCGCAGTTGAAATAGTCTGCTAATCTTAAAGTGTACATAAACTTGAACTTTTCCTACTTCTGGTCTGCTAAATACACTAATAAATTTTTTTTTTAAATATTTTATCAATAGTTTCAAAAAATACCTGTTGACTTTGCCAGTAATTTCCTGAGCTAATAGCTTCCAATGGTCTTTGCTTATGTACAATGAGGAATTATGGAGATGAGGGGTGGGATGGAAGGGCAGTGCGTTTTTCTTTATTTAATCAAAAATGAAGTAAGTAAGGCTGATAGTACCCCCTTTAGAACTTAAAGCTGAAAATGCATTGTGATATCCTTTCAAAGAGGAAAGTGGGAGTACAGTAACATTTTGGCATATCAACAGTTATTTTTCTTTATCTGTCTAAAATAATACATAAGGAAATACACATTTATTGAAGAGATGTACCAAATATGTTTTTATTTTTATGCCTTGCCATACACTTTAATGTCCCTTTAATCAGGAATACGTGACTTGTCAAAGAAAATTTCATCCCTTTTTAGTAAGTCCATAATTTAGTATCCAAACAAAATGTGCTTTATTTAAGCAGTGAATGTTATCATACCTTCTAATCTGCTGGGTGCCTTTATTTATTGTGATTTTACTTGTTTTACCATCTGTTAGCGTTCCACTCTTTAAGGTCTCTTGCTGTCTTTCTGGCAGAAAACCTTCCCTTGTTCAAACATTGCTGTTTTCTTGCAAAACACATACACATTCTTTAGTTTGTCTTTGAAGTATTTGGTTGTATTGTCACATGGAGCAACATACAATAAAAATTCTTAAGGATAACTGTATTATAATTATTATTTAAAAAATTACAACATGTTTTAGTCGATTTCCATTTTTTTCATTTGCAGAATAGAATAAAACTTTTGAAGACTCCCAATAACATAAAAAGAAATATTTATTTTTCTGTTAACATGGCTTAGAATATTGTGATGATGTATAAATAAGCTTATTTGAGATCCCCTTTAAAGTGTGTCAGTGGAATGCAGTGAGAAGTCACCTTTTTGTCTCTGCTACTTATCAACACATATTGACTGTTTTTGGGGAACTGACATACTGTACTCTTTAGTATCCACTTTGCCATATCAGGGAAGCCACATGAGTACACATGTGGGACCCTTTCTGTATTATCCCTTGAGATGCTAACTGATATTCATGTTGCTTTTCTGACAAATGTGCAGCAAATTCTGCCTGATGGACACCTTATTTGGATGGGGGTATTTTCTATTTAAGAATGCCACATTGTGTTGTGGGTTATTTTTAGCAAGAACCTGCTACTTACCTGCCTTGGATGATTTTCAGCTTTTTGCCTGACCGGGGACTTCTGGTGAATTAACAGTATTCTCCAAATAATCAATTTCTAATTATTTGGTGTCGTATAGCATATTGAGAGATCTTGTTGATGTAGGGGGATAAAACTTGAATATCAATTTTACCCTTATTCTAGGCTAGTAAACAAGAAAAGTCAGAGGGCATTGTGAGCTTGCCATTGCCAAAAAGAAAAATGTACAAATACAAAAAATCCTTTTTATGCAACTTTGAGGGTAACATGAGAAAAACACCAACCCAACCCAATCACATGCTTGGGAGATGCCTTTAAGTCTTCAAAGCCTTTAAGATGTAAGTGGTGTTAAGGAACAGTACCACACGGAGTCAGCAACACCATATTTTGGCATCGCATAGTTTGCTATTTTAACATTTTTTTACTGTTACTATTACTACTAAAAAAGGTGTTTTAGATAATTTTTGCTGCAACATGATTTTTTTCCAGTGGTAATAGACTTGCATGGAATGGTGGAAGTGGGCGCCACAACAAATTAAAAAATAAATCTAAAAAGTCTTTCACATCAAATAATTTGGCCAGTGGCATAACAGTTTAACTACTTTGCCACTTTGGATGTTCTACTTATGTCCAGAGAGGGACACATTTAAGACAAGCTCATGGTTGCAAAAATAAAAAAAAAAAAACTGAAAAAAAAATTGAAAAATTGAAGGAATAATAAAATGTAATAATAATAAAAAAAGAGATGTAACCCTGTTGTCTTGCATACACCCACAAATGTAAACACACATACATAGGCTAAGCACCCGTATATAAACAATGATTGCACACCGCATGTGAGGTATCGCCACGAATGGGAGCAATAATGCTAAAACCACAATTTATAATTTACTCTAAACTAATGAGCTGAAAAAAGTGAAAGTGTAAAAAAAATGTAAGCGCCCCCCCCCCCCCATACTTGCACACAAAGATGAACACATACATGCAAACAGACCTCCTGTGTAAACCTAAAGTGTAACCTGTAAAGGCTTTTAGGTTCAATATGTTTTTATTCTTTGTTTTTCACATTAATAACAGAAAAGTACAGGAGCTAGATCAGGACCCAAACATAGGGTACTCCGATCCACAACATAAACATGCAAACATTTATATGGTACAGTTTTACATGCGTGAATGTGAATAGAAAGGATGTTAGTAACAAAAAAAAAAAAGGTTCAGATACTATGCATATTTTATCATACTGTCTATCCCTCTGGCTCAGAAGCCCCAATGGGATCCCGCTGCTCCAGAGGCCGAGGTGATAGATTTTCCATATGTACTCTTAGAACCGGAGTTGATGGTATTTCGAATTTCTTGGCTGCCTAGATTACACGTTGGCGGCTACAGATATATTTGGCATATAAAGTGATTATCGAAGAAAGAAAGGATATAGGGATAGAGAAAAGGGGGAACCCCGAGGAGGGGAGTAAGTAGGGGGGGGGGGGGTGGAGGCAGCGGACCACACCTAACTGTTTGTGTAATAATGACTCAAAGATTAAGGGGGGAAGTAGAAGACCTCCGTTTTTTTTTTTTTTTTTTTTTTTTTTTTTTTATTATTATTATTATTTATTTATTTATTTATTTATTATTTTTTATTTATTTATTTATTTGTTTATTTTATTTATGTTGTATTTAATGGTGAAAGTCTATTCCTTAACTTGTCTGAAGTAGAGTAATGCCTCCAGATACTCCAGATGAACGAAAACTTTGCTTCTTTTTCTATGGATTTAGCCTGCATCTCCTCCATGAGCATAATGTCATTTATTTCAGCTACCCATTCGATGAGGGATGGAGGAGAGGCAGTTTTCCAATGCCTAGGAATAAGTTGTCTCGCTGCGCTCAGAAAGAACTTGAGCAGACTGTGTTTTTGGGATTTGAGGGTCCCTGGAAGAACGGAGAGAAGTGCTATGGTGGGGGAAGGTGTGAGAGCTTTGTCATAGATCTCATTATAAATTTGAAAAATTTGTGTCCAAAAAGGCCGAATTACCTCACATTCCCACCAGATATGTTTATACGAGCCTGTTGCGGAGTTACATCTCCAGCATATGTCGGATGCAGATGGGAACATAGTCTTGAGAGTAGTTGGGACCCGGTACCACCTTGATATTAATTTATAGTTTTTTTCCTGAGTGTAACTCGAGATAGATGATTTATGGGTAAAAAGGAAAGCTTTACCCCATTCCGCCTCTGTTATGTCTTTTCCCAGCTCCTCTGACCATGCAGTGGTGTATTTAGGAAGGCTGTTATATATGTAATCTATTGACAACTTATACACCAGTGATAGGGTGTGGCGAGGCGTCTCTGTGTAGGTGGTTAGTTGTTCGAATCCGGTCAGAGGCCTGTGTATGAGATTGGAGGCATGAAGTTTCTTGGCGTAGGAGGTTAGATGTAAACGAGTAAGCCATGTCACTTTAAAGGCGGCTGTGCTATGGGGAGTCACAAAGGTACCCAACTCTGGGTCTACAAATTGTTGTGCTGTAGGCCAGGGATCTCTCAAGTAACCTCCCAGATTGTGTATAAGGCTACCTTCTGGGAGAGCTGGGTTATCAAATAAGGGAGTGAGGGGACTCGGGTCAGTAGATAGTGAGTATGTCTCTCTTTTCCGGTACCATACCGCTAAGGCGTCTCTGGTGAGGGGGGATAGGCTAGCGATGGATTTATATGTTTTGTCAGCTCCCCAGAGAAGTGCTCTGAGGTCATCCGGTGACATATCCTGTTCTAGCAAGGTTGATGCCTTGATCAGGGGGCGAGGGAACCACTCAAGAACTCGAGAGATTACAGCTGAGCTATGGTATACCTCAAAGTCGGGTAGACCAACTCCTCCCTTGTGTATAGGGGCACATAGAAGTTTGTGTTTCAGTCTGGGGTGGCTCTCTCCCCATACAAAGCGAATTGCCATAGTACGGAGGGCACGGAAAAAAGCTGATGGGAGAGCAATTGGAAGAGCTTGAAATAGGTATAGTAATTTTGGAAGTATGTCCATTTTCAGTGTACTCATACGTCCAAACCATGACATTGATAAGTCTTTGCGTTCCTCAGAGAGGCGTCGCAGCTTAGTTAAAAGAGGGCTAAAGTTTAGGGCGTAGATGTCTGATGTACAACTAGGGATAGCAGTACCTAGATATGAAATGGAACGTGTCTGCCATTGGAATGGAAAGTTGGCTTTAAGAGATGTCAAAGTATTTTGGGGTAGTGAAAGGTTCAGTGCTTCTGTTTTGGAGATATTTAATTTGTAGTTGCTAAAGTGGCCGAACCTATTGATTTCAGCTAGTAGTGAGGGGAGGCTAATATGGGGTTGGGTCACATAAAGAAGTAAGTCATCTGCGTATAAAGAAAGTTTACAGTGGGAGGAGGGGGTCTGGACGCCATGTATATTTGGATTTAGCCGAATGGCTTGAGCCAGATGTTCAATCACTAGGGCAAACAATAAAGGGGAAAGTGGACAGCCCTGTCTTGTACCATTGGTAATTGAAAACTTGTCTGATTGTGTACCATTCGTCAAGACAGTGGCTGTCGGTTTTGAGTAAAGAGACATGATACGTGTTAGCATTCTAGGGCCTAATCCAATCTGGGAGAGGGTGGCTTGGAGAAAGGACCAGTTTACCCTATCAAAAGCTTTCTCTGCGTCGCAAGACAGAAGACAAGTTGGGGTGTGGGTGCGGTGAGCATATGCTATTAGATGGATAGTTTTGGTGGTATTGTCCCTAGCTTCACGTCCAGGGACAAAGCCCACTTGATCTCTATGTATAATGTTGGGTAGTAATGGTGATATTCGGTTGGCAAGGATCTTGGCGAAAAGCTTCAGGTCAATATTTAATAGGGATATTGGTCTGTAATTAGAGCATGCGGAGGGTTCTTTGTCCGGTTTCGGGATTACCACAATTTGGGCTTGGAGAAGGGTTGCAGAGGGGGATACATTTCCATCTATTGCTGAGAATGCTTTTGCTAAGAGGGGTGATAATAGCAGTGGGAATGTCTTATAAAAACGTGGGGAGAATCCGTCTGGACCAGGGCTTTTGCCAGGTTTGAGATTTTTTATGGCCTGTGTAAAATCTGTATCTGAAAGAGCAGATTCCATTTCTTCCGCATCGGGAGAAGGGATGGTGGGGAGGGCTGTTTCTAGGATGTACGAGGGTAGGTCCTGTGGGGGCGCCCCTCCATTGGGCTTAAAGGTCGGTGCCTGTGAAGGAAGATTGTAGAGAGAGGCGTAGTATTGGCGGAATTCCTCCGCTATCGCTGAATTGTTCAGTAATTTACCTCTGGTGGGTGAATTAATAAAGGGAATAGGTTTCCGGAGTTGACGAGGATGGAGTGTGTTTGCTAGGTGTTTACCACATTTATTAGCTTGGGAGTAATAAACAAAGCGTCCTTTATTTTTTGCTGTCAGGGAGCGTTCTGCAAAAATTTGCAGGAGGTCTCTCCTGGCATTAGTCAGGTCCAAATGAGTGGCCATATCAGGGTTTCGTTTATGTGACTCTTCCAACGCATTGATGGAAGCGAGGAGGCGTGAAATGTCTACTGTACGTGCATGTTTTAGTCTGGAACCGTGTTGGATGAATTTGCCTCTGAGGACACATTTAAGTGCTTCCCATTGTATAAGTGGATTAGTTTCGTCATGTGCGTGGTCTGAGATAAAGTTTTTAATGGTCTGAATGATGTCCTGCACGCACACTGAGTCAAATAGTAGGTTATCGTTAAGTCTCCAGGAGGTTCTGGCTTTACCAGACGGGATCCTCCCTAAGCTCAGGTGAATAGGGGCATGGTCAGACCAAAGGGTAAGGCCTATAGAAGTCTCCGGTTTATAGTCCAGTAGTGTTTGTGAGGTAAAAATATAGTCCAACCTACTGTAGGATGTGTGTGCTGGGGAATAGTATGTATAGTCCCTGGTAGAAGGGTGAAGGACCCTCCACACGTCCACCAAGGAGAGCTCTGCAAGGATTGTTCGGATTTTGGTCAGAGAAGCTGGGGAGACAGAGGACTTACCAGTTGAAGTATCCAGACGGGGTATCAAGGCAATATTAAGGTCCCCTCCCAGTATCATGTTGATCGTGCTGAATCGTTTTAGCCGTGATGTAACCGAGGAGAGAAATTGCAGTTGGTCCTGATTGGGAGAATATATGTTAATAACCGTGTATATCACATTCAAGTATGATAATTTGAGAAAAACATATCTCCCATGTGGATCTATATAAGAATCTAACACATCTGGTGTGAACGTGGCATGGAATGCAATAGAGACTCCCTTGGACTTAGCCCTTGGGTTAGTACTGTGGAACCAGGTGGGATATTGCCTATGTAGGAATTTTGGGATTGTGTCAGATCTAAAATGGGTCTCTTGGAGAAGAAGAATTTGCGTACGCAGTTTATGAAAGTGGTACAAAATTTGACGTCTCTTCTCCGGAGTATTGAGGCCCCTACAATTCAAGGAGGAGACTTTCAAGGAGGGTGGTGCTGCCATAAGGGGGATATTTTATTTAAAGTGTCAGGATGGAAGGGAGTGTGGTCCGCTGCCCCAAACCATGGGAGAGAGGGAGGGTGAAGAAGAGGGGAGGTCGCCATCCAGTGGCTGACTCAAGTGAGGGGAGAGAAAGAAAAAAAGAAGAGAGATAAGAAGAGGAAGAAGGCCAATAAGGCCTACCTAACTATAGTGTTGTAATCAACAAGTCAGCAAAGCCCACTAGGGGTGCTGATAAAACCTATGAGGGGGTACGTGTCAACGCACAGAGGAGCCCGCACACACCGGGCAACAGAAAACAGTTTTAAAATTAACTTAACTTAGTAGCTCAGGGTCCCCCACTGCTACACATATTCTATGTAACTCACTTCTTGTGGGCCATCCCCGGGGGAAGTCCGGGGTAGTCCCTTGTCTAATGACTGCAGTGAAGGTCTAATATTTAACTGTAGACAGGTCAAATGAACACAACTAACAATAAGAGGAGGGGGAGAGGGGAGGGGGGGAGGGGGAGGGGAGTCAGCGCCAACAGGCACAACCAATATGCATAAACCCATCACATTACTATAGTGCAAATTAGGGTGGTATGAGACCCGTCAGCGCAAACAGTAATGCAGAAATAATATATAACAATTTAAAGTCCCAACATAACCAGGAACTGGGATGATATCACTGGTGGAGACCTGTGGAAAAAAAAGGTGGTTAATCAAGAAGTGGAGAGAAGGGATTCAGCCCGCAGTCGTCTTGGAAGCTTCTGCCTTTGAATGTTTGTTCTTCTTGGATTGTTTCTGCCAGCCTTTATTGGTTTGGAATCCAGGAGTTGCTGGGTGAAGTGGCCAGTCTGGTAACGGGATCTGAGGTAGCTCAAATGTTCCAAGGAACTTTGGTAAATCTCCCAATGTGCGGAATATTGCTGATTTCCCCTCATGGGATGCAGAGAGGTTAAACGGGAAGCCCCAGCGATATTTAATGTGTTTTGCCTGAAGAGCTCCAGTAAGGGGCTTCAGAGCTCGACGCATATCCAGTGTCAGCTTAGATATATCTGGAAGCAAAGTAACTTGAGTGTCATTAAAGAAGATGGATTCTTGGGTTCGTGCAGCTTTCATAATGGCGTCTTTGACCGCGTAGAAATGTACTCTACAGATGACGTCTCTGGGGTGTTCCAGATTAGGATTTTTAGGGCCCAGAGCTCTGTGCACCCGATCCAGTTCCAGGGGGGCATCTTTGTCTTTTTGCAGGAGCTCGTTGAAAATGGCTATAATCGCATGGGCCAGGTCTTTGGTTTCCACGGATTCAGGGAGGCCGCGAATGCGTATGTTGTTACGTCTGGCTCTGTTCTCTTGGTCGTCCTGGTGATATATTAAGTGTTGTATTTGTAGGGTGTGCTCATGCAAAATGGAGTCATGGGCTTGCAGAGTGGAAACAGTTTCTTCTACACTGTGTTCAACATCTTCCAGCCTGTTAGTGACATCTCTGCGCAACTCTGCAATTTCTTGCTTATATGAGCGTTCCATTCTCTGTACGCAGGCTTCAAAATCATGTTTGTTAGGGAGGGCCTTGATGTAGGCCTCCATGTCCCAGCTAGAGAATGATCTGTGGGAATCTGGGGAATGACAAGCCGATCGGACTGACTCATTCTCTGAGTCTGCAGGGGATCTGGCACGCTGTCTGTTCCTGGTGTGGGGTGTGGAGCGCTGTGAGGCAGCTCCCTGTGAGCCTGTGTGTGAGCCCGAGGAACGGGTCGGCGCCATCTTGGATGAGGGGGGGGCGCGCTGTTTAGAGCCCAGGCGGGTGAAAAATCTGTCTATTTCCCCCTCTTTTTGTGGATCAGGGGTGTGCTGGGTGTCTCCCCCACCTCTCCTCCCCATTACCGACCTGTCGGTTGAAGATGCGGAACGGTACGAGCTTCGGAACGTCCGGTGTGTGCGGGAGCTCCAGCCGGGCACGTCTGCTCACTCCATGCGCTAGGCCACGCCCCCCCTGTAAAGGCTTTTAAAGCATTGCTTATGGATAGTAAAAATTGTTGTTTGTCACTGTTGCATGGGTGTGCACAATTTTAAAGCTTCACATGTTTGTTATATATTTACTCAGTGTAACATCATCTTTTATATTTTACCAAAAATTGGGTTATGGATTGCATTTTTTTTGCATTAAAAGTGTATTTTTTCCCAATAAATTGCATTTGAAAAACCGCTGCACTGTGTGACATAATAAATTGTAACATCCACCTATTTATTCTCTAGGGCCTCTGCTTTAAAATAATATATGTTTGGGGGGGTTCTTACAAATTTTTTTCTAACAAAAAATACTGATTGTTACATGTAAACAAAAAGTGCCAGAAAAGGCCTGGGGGTCAAGTGGGAGACCGTGCAGGTTTTTAATTAATCAAATATAGCGTTATTTCCCAAACAGAAGACAGAAATATTGTATATACACTTAATGCATGCTCTGTAAGCAGATTTAGTAGACCACAGATTAAGAGGGAGAGACCTGACAGGTTTTATTGTGAAATAAAAATTAGAGTGTACTGTATTATTTCAAAGACAACAGCCATACTTATTGTACAGACCCACTGCACACTATGTAAGCAGTTTTATTTGGCCACAATTTTAGAGGGAGAGATCAAACAAATTTTTAATCAAGTGTTCAAAATCACAGTGAATTATGTCAGAGAAAAAAGCCCGAAATTTTGAACAATCTGAAAGCACAGTATAAAAGTATGTAAGCAGGTTTTGTAGGCTGATGTTTAACCGCTTCAGCCCCGGAAGATTTTACCCCCTTCCTGACCAGAGCACTTTTTAAAATTTGGCACTGCATCACTTTAACTGACAATTCTGAGGTCATGCAATGCTGTACCGAAACGAATTGTGCACCCTTTTTTTCCACAAATAGAGCTTTCTTTTGGTGATATTTGATAACCTCTGTGTTTTTTATTTTTTGCGCTATAAACAAACAAAGAGCGTCAATTTTGAAATTAAAAAACAATATTTTTTACTTTTCGCTATAATAAATATTCCCAAAAATGTTTTTAAAAATAACAAATTTGTTCATCAGTTTAGGCCAATATATATTCTTCTACATATTTTTGGTAAAAAATCGCAATAAGCATATATTGATTGGTTTGCGCAAAAGTTATAGCTACAACTTTTGCGCAAACCAATCAATATACGCTTATTGTGATGTTAATAATAATTATTATTATGCCTATGGCAAAACAGAGATTGGTGATGTGTTGCAAACAAAATAGCTTTGACTATGTTGAGACAGCTTCCCACTGCAATAAAAGAAACTAAGCCATTGCAAGTTTATATTAAAAGAAAAAATACCTCCCTAAACCCCAATCTTAAAACACTGACTCTCTATTTGTTTTAACCTAACTGAAAGTAGAACATAAAGCATGAAAATGTGAATTAGAAGAAAAAACTTAATAAAGCACACATAAAATTAAAGGTAGCAACAGCTAAACAGCAAGTGACACACAAAAGAAGGTAGTCCCAAAAAGGATAGTTAGGTCTATGCATTGTGATAACAAGAGAGGTACAAATAATATGTAGCTAAACATACTGCAAATCACAGTAATGTAGCACAATACATCACTGTAAAAATGGGGAGCGGGCAATATTCAGCCCTCCACACTGCAATGCACAGTAATTTAGCACAATAAAGCACTGTGTAAAACATTGTTGAACACTTTAAAGCAATGTATAGCACTATATGGCACAACTATTTCTGCCAGCAAGCACTGATAACTTTTCATATCTACTCCAACACATACTGACAAATAACTGCTGGGAACCCTGCCTTTTATAGTGAGGGGATGGCATGTTAGAAAATGCCCATTATTGGTCCTTCCAAGCCACCTGACCACAGTTTAAGTTTTTAAGTTTAAATGCATTAATGGTAATTTGGTGCTATAGTGATCAACAAACACATTTATTTGCAGTTTTTGTGAATTGGGACTGGTTCATTTTGGACCCATGTACAGCCTAAATCTGAAGCTTATCCCTGGTGGTGCCACTGCCAATTGGGTGAGTATCATAACAGATTTGTGGTAGGGAGTAGTAAACATTACTTTTTTTCTCACAAATTTGGGCTTTAATGATTTACACCAGGCATGTACACAAAAATCAACAAAAGGTCTTGCACAGATATTTTTAAAATGCCATGCTGTAGGAATCTGAAGTCTGAAATGTCATTTTTACAAAGAACATATTCTATATTTTATCTGAATGCCACCATACCAAGTATTCTTACTAAAAACTTTATGATAAATTAGCTTTGGATTTGGTTTTGACTCATTTGATGAAATCTCAATCCTTTTTCGTACCTTCCTTTATCTTACATTATATGGTCCAGACATATGCCACATACATTTTAAAAAGCACATTTAAAATCAAAATTGTATCAAGAAATTTTTAATGTATGAGGGCTTCTGCTCCCCAAAATGTTATCATAAGCAAGATTACCTTTTTATATTCTGCTTGATGACATTCCTATGTACTTATAGCTAATCTATCAAATAATGAAAAGGTCATATGCAAAGCACAGGGATACTTCTCGTCTTTATTGCTTAATTATAATGCACTGGGTACTCTAAATTTTATTCTTATTAAAGAATCCTCTTACAAAAAGAGCAACCTTACAAATGCAGCACTGCCTATGAACAGACAAGATAGACATACTACAGAAATATTTTTAATATTTTCTACAATTTGCTAAAATACCATTCTCTAGAACAGGTTTTTGGGGTTTTTAACAGGGTTAGAGTGATAATGCACTGTTATCAGAGCTATAGTTCTCAGCATGGGGTTTTGGCACCAAAAGAAGTAAAATCATTTTTCCTTTTCTGCTAACCTGTGACCCAGCCCTTTCTGTTTAGATCTGAACTCCAGGCAAACAGGTAAATACACAATTGAAAAACATATACAGTATGCAAACTATTTTACCTGAAATTATTTATAATTCGGTGCAGCCAGTCTTCTGATCCATGCAACATGGCCAAACAGAACAGCAAGGTCCTTGACCTCCAATGCAGTGGCAACTTGGTCAATGACATGCCCAAGCCTGCAGATTTGACAATAAAGGAGCAAAAGCACACTTATAAGTCATTACTTTGTTCTCACGTTCTGTCAGCATGTTCCCTGTCAGCCATGGATGAACCAAGTCTGTGGTGCTGAAGCTAAGACTGTCACTGCCCGCATACGGGCTCCTGTCACTGTTACTGGCACCTGCTAACTGTCACTGCTCAGCGCACTGGCAACCCAGCGCCCACTCAGTGTTTTGGGCTCCTGTTACAAAGGATCTGTGTGTGTCTTGACTCACCATCACACGCAATTTCTGTTGTTGGCGCTGCCGGAGACTGTAGATGTAGACTGCCAGTTGTGGAGATATGCCTGTAATACCTTGCTATGTGAGTAAAACATTTCTGTTTTTTGATAACAATTGAATAGCAGTCTGCACTATCAGGTATCTATCTTTTCCTTTTTTGAGGCTCATCTACTCCTGAGGATCTGATCATCAGCAATCTGCAGTGCATGGAAGAAGTCTGATTCAACACATGTAAAGGAATCACAATTGACCTCATATATGCTATTGGGGTCCACAGTATCAGGTGAGAGGACACCCATAGGATGTGGTAAAGGGCACTGTGGTATTTTTATTCAAGTTGAAGGATAACAAGAAATTGGAAATTGGCACTGATTGCATAGAGATTGGAAGGTGTATTGGACTTAATATTTTATGGACTATATGAACTATATGTAAATATTTTAATGCATTACTGTTTGTAATATATTTATGTTATTTAAGACAGGGAAGAATGTTTTGAATAATGTTTTATTTTGAATTTGAATATTTATTCAATAGGATTGCACAGGTCGCTTTAACATATTGTATGTAACTGTTGTTGAAAGCGCTTCACCATTTGTTTCTGATTTATTTATTTACACAGTGTAGTGATGATACAGGTAGGTGGTAGCAGCTTTCTTAATCTAGTGTGTTTCATATAGATTTCACCTAGTAGCGCAGAGATATTGTTAGCTTTTTTTTGTTTTATTTAACCACACTGTCAGGAAGGGCATGCCAGCAACCAAGATGGTAGCCGCAGAAGACATCCTGAACCTTCAACTCCTGTTAGGAGAATGCTGCAGGTGCGCCTGCACTTGCCGGTGTGCACGCATGCACGCGTCGTGGTTTTGCGCGCGTACCTTGTAACAGTTCATGACGCCAAAATAGGCTATTTAAACTGGGTCAGCACCCAGACTCAATGCTCTACAGCGTTCCCCATGTGTCACTGCTAACCAGTATCTGATATCTGTTACTGTTGTTGGACTCGGCTTGTTCCTGACATTCCTGCCTTCTGCCTGCATCCGACCCCAGCTTGTCTTTGACTCTGCACCTGCCTGCTCCTTCTGCTACTTCGCTGCCGGCCCGTTACCGATCTGGCCTGTGCCCTGACTCTGCTCCAGCCTCTGCATTAGTTCCTGACTTGTCGGCCTGTGTATGACCCGGCCTGCCTGTACCTGCCTTCTCTCCAGCCCTTTGGGAGCATCCATTCCACCCGCAGCTGCATTTGCTCCTCAGCCTGTGGTGTTCCAGTACCAGTCTGTTTCAGCTTCCTGCTTACCACTGTTCCTGGTCTTCTGATGTGTAGGTGTTCCTCCACAGTCCTGCTAAGATTTCCAGTCCAGCTCTGCTGTCAGTGACCCTGCCAGGCACTTGTGTGACTCTGCACTCCCGTGCCTCCTGTCTGCTCTATCAGGGGCCTTGAGTCAGAGGTGTAAGAGAGGCCATCCTCTGCATATCAGGCTCTACCACAGGTACATAACACACACCCCTTAAAGTCCCTCCCGTTGTTAAAACAATTTGGTCACATGCAATGTTTACCATGGCACACTATGTGCACCACATTATCATTATACTTGAGGTCCCCGAAGGTGTTCCAAGATTTTTACAAACCTAGCAACAACCCTTGCACTATAAAAACCATGCCCTCTCTTCTCCACAGAGCACTAAGCACACCACATTTTTATTTATTTTTTATCCTGCCTCCATGCTGCCAAACAAGCCTACTTTGTCTCTCTTATTAATACCTTGTCATCCAGTCCCCGTCGGCTCTTCTCAACCTTTAACTCTCTGCTTCGTCCCCCACCCCTTCTACCCATTAAATCACTCAATTCCCAAGAGATTGCCAATCACTTCAAAGACAAGATTGATGCAATTCGTGAGGACACCTCCACTGTGCGTACATCTTGCCCACCCAACATACCTTGCCTAACAGCACATTCAACACTCTCTTCTTTTGAATTGGCTACTACTGAAGAGGTTACTAAACTTTTCTCAGGTGCCCACCTAACCAATTGTCCCTTGGATCCTGTCTCCTCACAACTACTACGGTCACCCTCTTCTTCTATCCTATGCTCCCTCACTCACATCTTCAATTTCTCCCTCTCTAGTGGCACCTTCCCCTCCCCTCTAAAACATGCACAGATCACTCCCATACTTAAAAAGCCCTCACTGGACCCCACGAACCTGAACAACTTAAGACCCATCTCATTGCTCTCATTCACCTCTAAACTACTAGAACGCTCTACAACCGTCTTAGCTCTTACCTCACTGAAAATAACCTACTTACCCCCGTTACAGTCTGGCTTTCTCTCGCAGCACCCCATGGAAACTGCCTTACTAAAACTCACTAACTATTAAGTAACTGCTAAAACGAACAGCCAGTACTCCATACTCCTACTACTTGACCTCTCTACAGCCTTTGATACTGTTGACCACCCGCTCCTTCTCAATAAACTCCATTTTTTTGGCCTCCAAGATTCTGCTCTGTCCTGGTTCTCTGCCTATCTATCACAGCACTCCTTCAGTGTTACCTACAACTCTGTCTCCTCCTCTCCATTGTCCCTTTTCTGTGGGGGTCCCCCAGGGCTCTGTTCTTGGACCCCTTCTCTTCTCTATTTACACCTCCTCCCTCGGTCACTTGATAACTACCCATGGCTTCCAATACCACCTATACGCCGATGACATGGAAATAAAGTCTGCAAATACTTACTGTACCTTTGCTCCAGTGATGCAACATCTGTGAGCTTCAGTACCTGCACCAATATCTTCTTGGTTATCTTGATTGCCTAGTGCAGGATGATGTAACACCCATGGATGTGTACAGGGGTTCACTCGTTCCAGCACCAAGCATGCCAAGAATGTATACTGAGCTGTGCATAGCATATCTCTTCTACAATAAAGAGCCTTCCTGCGCAACATGTTTTACTTTTTACCTTCCACGATATGTTTAATAATTTTTGGGTTAAAGTGATTGTAAACGGTCACCTTGTAAAACAACCCATTCAGTTTAAAATAGAAATGAAAGGCAAAGCATATTTGTATAGATATATATATATATATATATATATAAATAAACATTATAATTAAAATGTCCCCTTTTTTTATAAGTTATCACATTCCCTCTGTTCTCAGCTGCATAAGAGCTAGGGGGAGGGGAAGCAGCAGCACACTGAGCTTCCCAGTGAATGGCTGTGCAGCAGGGGCATATCAGGACAAGTCTGATAATTGGAGAAGATCATACTGAGTTCTCAGCATAGCTAGATTGGGATTGGGAGAATTATTCAGATTGTAATACATGCAGGGTGAGGGGACCATCAGTGGTGATAGAGCACAAGTCAGCTGAGCCATAAGGCTGACAATCCCACACATGCCATAGTTTGTTAGCAATCAAATTTGTCCCTTACTTGTCATAAGATATTCCATATCTGCTATGGTATTTAGACGTTGGGAGTAAGATGGGGTCACAGAGGTTCTCCAATAAAGCAGAATAAGTCATCTAACAGCAGTCAAGATATGAGCAGCCAGTTTTTTTGAGTATTCGGATATACATAACGCCCATCTCATTATCTGCATCACATGTACCCAAAAAGATTGTATAAGGAAACACTGCCAAAAAATTTGCTATAAAGTACCCGTAACCTGGCCACACCTCCAGCATTCTTTTGCTAGTGTTGGGTCATAAGCATTCAAAACCTCAGGGGTCCTGTACCAGAACATCTAAATCTTATCAATAGCTTCTTTGTATATAACACATAATGGTAATTGCACTGTTTAAAGCACAGCTAAACTTCTATACAACTGTAAAAACCCTGTATGGGTTCCTCCACCCCTCTCTCATCTAATATTCCCCACATAAAAATGCTAGCCAAATCTTGAGTATGAAGCTTGTGACTATATGTTATGTAGAAAAGAATGAGAAAGCCTTCACACGAAAGATACCCTATAGGGATGAGCCGAACACCCCCCCCGGTTTGGTTTGCACCAGAACATACCGAACAGGAAAAAGATTCGGCAGAACACGTGAACACAGTTAAAGTCTATGGGACACGAACATGTCCCATAGACTTTTGCGTACTCAGATAAGGGTCTGGTATGGATTTTGAGGGGGACACCTACGCCATTTTTTTTGTAAATTTTGGCGCAGGGTTCCCGTGAAAATCCATACCAGACCTGAAGGGTCTGGTATGGATTTTGGGGGGGACTCGTACGCCATTTAAAAAAAAAAATTGGTGCAGGGTTCCCCTTAATTTCCATATCAGAAATGAAGGGCCTGGTATGGATTTTAGGGAGACCCCCACGCATTTTTTAAAAAAAATTTTGGTTCGGGGTTCCCCTTAATATTCATACTAGACGCAAAGGGCCTGGTAATGGACTGGGGGGACCCCATGCTCTTTTTTCAATGATTTTTATCTATATTGCCGAGACCCGACAATTCATTACAGCCGCGATCAATTCTATATGACAATTTTTCCTTTAGAAATGTCATTTTGTTGTGGTACTGTTCTAAATATGGGAAAAATGCGCCACTTTACAGGCATACCATAGACACCCCCAAGGTACAATATTTAAAGCATTATTTCATTTTTATTATTTCACTTTATGCATTAAAGAAATCATTGCACTGTTAAAGCCTATACACTAACATTAAAAGTTAAAAATGCTAATTTTGAAGGCTTATATGCAAGTTATTGCCATAAAAAGTGTATGGGGACCCGGGTCCTGCCCCAGGGGGACATGTATCAATGCAAAAAGAGGTTAAAAATAGCGGTTTTTTTCAGGAGCAGTGATTTTAATAATACCTAAAGAAGAAACAATAAAAATGAAATATTCCTTTAAATATTGTGCCTGGGGGTGTCCTTAGTATGCCTGTAAAGTAGCACATTTTTTCCATGTTTAGAACAATGCCACAGCAATATGACATTTCTAAAGGAAAAAAATCTGTTCTCGGCTGTAATGAATTGTTGGATCCCGGCAATACAGACAAAAATTATTGAAAAAAACAGCATGAGGACCTGGGTCCTGCCCCAGGGACATGTATCAATGCAAAAAAAGTTTTAAAAAAGGACGTTTTTTTCAGGAGCAGTGATTTTAACAGCTTCCCGACCGCCTCACGCAGATATAATGCGGCAGAAAGGCACGTACAGGCAGATTAACGTACCTGTACGTTTTAGTTTAAGAGGCAGCTTGCGGGCGATCGCAGGTCCCGCAGACCCAATGTCTGCGGGGATACCCGCGATCGTCTCACGGTGAGGAAGAATGGGGAGATGCTAATGTAAACAAGCATCTCCCCGTTCTGCCTAGTGACACTGTCACTGATCAGTTCTCCCTGTAATTGGGAGCACTGATCAGTGACGTGTCACACACAGCCCCTCCCACCCACAGTTAGAATCACTCCCTAGGACACACCTAACCCCTACAGTGCCACCTAGTGGTTAACCCTTTAACTGCCAGTGACATTTTTACAGTAATCAATGCAATTTTTTTAGCATTGATCACTGTATTAATGCCAATGGTCCCAAAAATTGTCCGATGTGTCCGCCATAATGTCGCAGTCACAATAAAAATTGCTGATCGCCGCCATTACTAGTAAAAAATAAATTATCAATAAAAATGGCATAAATCTATCCCCTATTTTGTAGACGCTATAACTTTTGCGTAAACCAATCAATAAACGCTTAAATATGTAGAAGAATACAAATGTAAAAACAAAAATAGCCGCGCTCTATACCATAAACCCTAAAACTTAATAGTGACTGAATAACCTGTAAAAATTACTTCCCCAAAAAACAGTGAATGTTATAAATAGTAAGTGATAAAAAAATGGAAAAAAACAAAATTGTTCAAGCAAATTTCAAATAGAAAAGTCTTTATCAAATTAATGCAGATATCAACTTGTGATCAATTCCAAAGAAGTGTGACTTTTCTTGCAAACCAAATGTGATTTTTCTTGCAAACCCACCACCGTATAGATTGTGCGCAACAGACAAACAATGCCTGTGGCTAACACCCAGCCAGGGCCTTTTCCTCAATGGAGTTCCAGTCTCAATCCGATCACCGTGTCTGTGGAGGGATCTCCCGGACCAAATGACAGCAGACTCGAACCTCTGATGCAAGCTTGTATGCAGCTCGGTATATATGGTGGATCAGGCGTGGATCACTCTGCTGGCCATCTTCTCCCAGTGACCCCGCCCCCGCATACTAAGGACACCCCCAGGCGCTCCTGAGTACATCGGGTGTGTCCCCGGGGATTCCGCCGCTCATGTGGGGTAGATCCAGGCGGTTATCGCCGTTCGTTGTGCTGCTGGAGAGGCCGAAGCTGCTGAGGCGGGATGGAGCTCCCGGACTAAGCGTCCATTTTAGGTGCCGCCGTGCATGCGCTCCACTATGTACCATTTTCATACACAGGAAAGACTCAGCCAGGAGGAGGCTGTGGAAAGCAGCCTGACCGAATCCCAGGTTCCTCCCCTCTGCCTTCCAACCAAAAGGACCAGGAAGGCGAGGAACCTGGAGGAGTCCGCGACTTATTTAATTCACCAGGCTACTGCGGTACTTACCAGGACCCCTGGTGGCCCCGAGTTGTTTGGTAGGTGACAGCCAGTAAACTGGAACGCATGGAGGAGGGCCAACGCCTCATCTGTGAGGAGATCATTCTTCAGGCCCTAAACAAGGGGATGAGGGGCCAACTTACAAATCAAAGCCACCTATGTGAGTTGGACCATACTACTCCTACTCCATCTCCAGAAACAACACAACACCACAGCCACCCAACCCACCAGAGCAGCATGAAAGGAAGCATGGAAGGAAGTGTTGAGAGTGATGGACTGGGTTTGGTGTGGTCTGGCAAAAGACGCAGGCTGTTGTAAGACCACAGCCTCGGGACATATATGTCACCTGCTGCTGCTCCCGATCTCTTGGAGTCCTGGACCATATTGTGCTCCCTATTAAATGGACTCCTCAGGTTACCAGTTTTGACAGTCAAATAATTGATGTCTGCCCTGGGGTACAAAGGCTTCACCAATTCCAATTGTTTCTCCAGTGTTGCCTTCCTCTTTATTTTGTTAGGAACCCTATTAAATATCTATTTTTTTTGGACAAATACTTGGCTATGTGTTTTACTTCAAAACAAGGGACACCAACATAGTTGTATCTTTAACGTTAAAAAAGATAATAATGGTGTTGTACTAACTTGACACACAAAACGTCAAAAAATATTATGGAGATCACTAGAAAAAAAATTCTGGAGATCACGAGAAAAAACAAAAAAATATGGAGATCAATAAAAAAGATATATTATTCTGGAGATCACTATAAAAAAAACAAAGATTGTTCATGAGATCATTAAAAATAATAAAAAATCAATTTGTCAGAACTCTGTGAATATCAGCAGCAATGCAAAAATCCATTATTCTAGCATTATAAAGAAGAAGAGAATGCGCTGCATTGAGAGAGTTCAAAATTTGCCACGTGATGAATGTGCTATCTCCATTACGAACGTTAGTTTTACAAGACCGAGCGCTTCCGGCTCGTACTTGATTCCGAGCATGCGCGGACACACGATCGGACTTTCCGACAACTTTCCGACAACAAAGTTTTGTTGGCGGAAAATTGGAGAACCTGCTATCAAAAATTTGTTGGTGGAAATTCCGACAGCAAATGTTCGATGGAGCATACACAGAGTCAGACTTTCCGACAACAAGATCACATCGAACATTTCCCGTCGGAAAATTCGACCGTGTGTAAGCGGCATTGGCGTTTAGACATGAGATATTCATGAACACAGCTAAAAAAAGGAGAGAAGGCTGTCTTTAAATGTGACAATGATAGAGGTATGTTGTATACAGTGCCGGGACAAGGTCATCTACCGCCCAGGGAGAAGATGTCAAACTGTGCCCCCCCAAGATGTTTCAGTATTATGTGTCAGCAAAATCTCCTGCCCCCCCCAAAAAAAATCAAGCACTAATCTGTATGCTTACCCCATGACACAAATTCCCTTTGCAAGTCAAAATTCTGCCCAAACAAAAATTCTCCCCCTCACCGATATTCCCCCAACACAAATCTTTGCCCCTGTCCCCTCTCCCAGCTCAAATCCTCTCTCTCTCCAAATCCCCCTGATCTAACAGAAATCTCCCCCACCCCAAAACCCCCTCCTTGAAAGAATACCCCTCTAGTCATCCCTACTAGCACAAATTCCCCCCTTCCTTAGACAAATCTCCCCAAATTTCTCCTCCTAGCACCAATCCCTCCCCTTCCAAATCACCTCTTCTAGTACAGCCCTCCAAATCCCCCTCCTAGTACAAATCATCTTCCCACATCCCCTCCAATACAATCTGCCCCCCAAATCACCAATTCTAGCACACAACCCCCCATATTTCACCTTTTAAAACAAGTTCCGATCCCCCAACAGAAATCTCCTCACCCCCTCTTCAGCACCAATTCCCTCCAATAGCTGCTCCTAGCACAAATTTGTTCCCCCGCCCCCCTCCCAGCACAACAAATCCCCCAAATCACTCCCTAGCACATCCCTCACAAATTTCCCCTTTCAGCAAAAATCCCCTCTTTCTCTCTTCCAGCACAAATCCCCCCAATCCCCCTACCTAGTAATAACTCTCTCCTATTACCCCTTTCTAGCAAAAAATATTCTCAACCCCAGCAAAAATGTTTGCTACTCTACCCCCCACCCATACTCCATTGTGTCCCCAGTGCAAGTTCTCCACTCCCTCCAACACACAGATCTCAGATGCAGCGCAGCAGATGGCTGTGTGATGCTCTTCCTTCCAGGCTCCTCCTAATATTGACACCTCAAAGCTGAGGAGGAGCAATGGAGAAGCTGACTTTTAACACTTTTGACAGGCAGCCCCTCCTTTGTCCTGGCCCTGGGTGTACGTGTTCTTAAGGTTAATATCTTAATAAATCAGCATTTCAATTTGTAGCTGAGGACTGACAAACCTCTGGTGGAGTGGATTAATAAAAATGTAGTCATCCTTTCTAATACCTTGATGCAGAGCGTTTCCAACATATTTGAAGATCCTTGGGAGTGATTATAAGCATATATGTCTATTCTCAATGATACCTTTCACTACCCAGTTATTATAACGTTTTGATCACATTTATTTTGGAAGTCTATTTTCCATTTGGATATCCTAACAGTTGTGCACTACCTATTCCTTTCTACATGGAAAAACACAAATTCATTCATTTAATTACATATAAGGCAACATAGCACACAGATCAAAAATAGAATAGCAGCATTTAAAAATGCCACAAAGCAATCCACCCTAATACAATTCAAATCATGCCAATGTTGAGCAAGCTAGGACCTCCTTTCACATTCCAAAGAAGGTCAACATTCCTTCCTAAGCCATTTCAGATCACAATATTTAATTACCTCTGGTATCCAAAGAGTTAAAAGAAGTCTCTAGTTAAGTGAATTATAGTGGTGGTATACTTGCGTGCTACTGTCTAGCTTTTGATAATTTCTTCAGAAGAATGAAAATGTTTTGCTGGGAAGCAGAACACCTTGGGGAATACTGTGACCTTATAAGCCACAGCAGGTTGTCCTTATGTATTCTGTGCAGTCTGAAGAAGAAAAAAAGTTGTCATTCTTTTACCTTTGTTGATACTTTACTTTGGCATAAAACAATGTCACATTTGCAGATACTGCTCAGAGAATAAAAAATGCTGTGAATTTTTTCTATACCAAAAAGATTTTCCTTTTCCAAACGGAAGGGATGTTATTTAGCTCTCATTGCCATAATGCTGCAAAGAGGACATTTATGAATCTGTCAAACTACAAAGGTGCGGTCAGAATTACAGGAAAGATAAGGCATTGCTGTTTGACACTTGTATGAATATTCCCTCTTTGGCAGCAGCCTGGAAACAGCAGTGAGATTATACAGGGCATAGAACAGCATCTGTGGGGATTTACAACCAACTATCAGAGCAGAAGTGTTGTCCTCAGAAGACAAGGACACAGGTAGTTTAACAATGGCACAAATAGCTATCTCTGTCCTGCATAGGGGCCCACTGACTACCCACCTGGCCTCAGATGTAGGGATGAGTTTGGGGTTAAGGTCAATAGAGAGTTCAACTCAAACCTAGCTGTTCAAGGGTCAGGAAACAGGTTAACTAAGACGCTTAATTTGGCATGTTTTCTCATTGAAATCTCCAGCTGTTACTACTACTGTCACTACACAAATGACTTCCCAGCCCGTCTAATGGCTTGTTTCACATACAGGTAGTAAAAAAGGCAGCTGGTATAGCGGGTGACATCATTGACCACGTGTCATGACCCCATTTTCACTGGGGGCAGGATCGTCATGTGTGCGTCATCATGTCTGTGTCAGTGGGTCTTCAGCGCATTACTCATTGTGATTGATTATGGATCTACATTGTGGGGGCAATGTGATTATTGATGGATTTATGCTGTGGGAGGGTTTTTTTTTAATAAAGGCCTTTTTCACAGTGTGGGATTTTTTTTTTTAATTTAGTAAGAAGGGGTATCGGGGGAACCATCATGTGTTAAAAGAAAATGTCAGATTCTGATATGTCCCCCTACCTTGCAGACCCTCATATCCACAAGACCAGGGATGTGGGCATGAGGCTCCTGTCTCCATAATTTTTTTTCTAAATGTCACTTTTGCAGAATTACATCCTACAGGTGCACCACTTGATCAGCAGTTTTAAAGTGTATTTACACTTCTGCAGTCAAATTAGGAAAAAACACTATATGTTTTTTATGTGTTTACATTTACACAGTATATATATATAAAACAAAAAAAAAAACCTTTCTAGGTGTTTCTATGTGTTTGTTTGAAGCAGGCCTTGAGCAGACTACAGGGTACCCTGAAAAATTTCAAAGGAGAGGAAGCGTAATATGTCTCCCTTGACTAAGAGGAACCCAGCGTCTAGATCTTTAAACCTTTGTAAGGACCATACTCAAATCTAATTTACAATGAATGAAGATATCTACTAGCACAGTACAGCCAATTAATTATGGTAACATTAACTTTCCATCTCCCTTTGCAAAGCAGAGGTTTTGAATTTTTACAGGAGCAAGTAAACCACTTGAATGCACGGTACATCATGATTTTGATGTTAAATATCATTGTTAGGTTCCCGGTGATACCTCACATGCATGCACCAATTGCTGTTTACATACGACACAAGGCGCTTATGTTCGCCTTTGCGTGCGAGCACAGGGGGACAGGGAGGCTTTAATTTATTTATTTATTTTTACTTATTTATTTTTATTTATTTTTTTATTTTTACACTGTCCCTTTCATTTTTTTTAAAAATCATTTTTATTGTTATCGCAGGGAATGTAAATATCCCCTATGATAGCAATAGGTAGCGACAGGTACTCTTTTTTGAAAAATGTGGGGTTTATTAGACTCTAGATCTCTCCTCTGCCCTTAAAGCATATGACCACACCAAGATCAGTGTGATAAGATGCTTTCCCAATATCCCAATGGCGCTGTTTATATCCGGCGAAACTGAAGTCATGAAATGCTCGTAGCTTCTGGTCTCTTAGGCCACAGAGATGATTGGAGCCATTCTGGTCTCCAATCAGCTCTATGGTCAGCTGGCAGAACCACCCACTGCATTCTTGGGTTCCCTGGTGGGACAGGAGGGCCCAAGAAAACCATGGAAGGTGGCAGAAGGGGGGTGTCCTCTCCCACTGCTTGTAAAAGCAGTCTAGTGGCTATTTAGTCACTAGGATTGCTTTTACATGTAAGCCGACCGCCGGCTGAAAAAAATTATACCAAGATGATGCCTAAACCTGCAGGCATCATTCCGGTATAACCACTCAAAGTCCAGCAACATACCAGTATGTTGGTGGTCCTTGTTGGGCATATATTGTAATGTTCTTTTTTTTTCATGCAGCCTGTGGGCTGAACAAAAAGAGAGAACCTAACAGATTCCTCCATTCACATCGATCAATCATTGGTATGCTCACCATTAGAATACCACCCTGCATCCACCCACTTCTAATGATGGGCATGAAAAGTGAATAAAAATATATGCTGAAGCATACGGGAGATCTGCCCTTATGTCCACCGCTGCCCCTGTGCTTTGGCATATATGCTCTTTTTTTTAACTGTGGTGGTGAAATCACCTCCTACAGTGCTGGAGTCACAGATTTACGTATCGTGAGAGAAAACCCTGTTGCTGTCAAAATAAACATATCAGTGCTGCAGCTGAATGGCGTACCTGCAAAGCAAACAGCGGTTAACAATAAATTACCGTATCAATAAAACAATAACTTAATAAAACAACTTATTTATTGCAATCTGTGCTAAAAAAATGAAAAATATATGGCAAAGCATAGGGGCAATCTGCCCCTGTGTCCACCCCAGCCCCTATGCTTTGCCATTTATGCTCTTTTTTTTACTGTGTAACTGAAATCACCTCCTACAGTGTTGGAGTCACGGATTTACGTATCGTGGGAGCGAACCCTGTTGCTGTCAAAAAAAAACAAGTGCTGCAGCTGAATGGCATACCTGCAAAGCAAACGAGGGTTACCAAGAAATCACAGTAACAGTACAGTAAAACAGTAGAATGACATACCTTAAAAGCAAACATGATAAAACACAGTAACAATAAAACATACAGTATAGCATAAAATACAGTAAAACAGTAAGAACAATTTGTGTAATTTTCTTCCACAAGCAGTGGTTTCACACACAGGTTGGACTTGATAGACTTGTGTTTTTTTTCAACCTCACCAACTATGTAACAATAAAATGGCAACAATTTTTGGCTTTTTTATTTATTTTTTTATTCTTTTTTAATTTTTATGTTTTTTTTCTTTTTTTAACATTTTTATTATAATTTTGAACATTCCAGGTTAGGGTCTCTCAAAATGCAATTGCCATCTAATATGTTTCGAGACCCTGTGTGAAAGTATGCCCTAGGACTGTACCATGTTGTACTCTATGCTAATACTCCACTAGTGTGTGGTAGCGATGGAAACAGTCCCCATTGCAGAGATCAGGTTTGCCAGGACAGGAGGGACAATAATAGCAGGTGTCACGCCTATGTCCGCATTTTCCACAGACACAACATCTTCTTTGGGGTGCTTTTTGGGTAGGGGTACCAGGGAGGACATCCAGAAAATGCCTCTCAGCTGGCTCACTGCATTTGGGTTGGGAAATTTGGCTACAGCACCTTCTGGATACAGAAGGGCTGTGATGATCTCTTCCTGGAAGTTTAGGATGGATCCATTTCTTCCAGACGCTTTGTATAGTTGAACAGAGCCAATTGGAATAGGTATACAGAAACTTTTTTGTACCAGCGTCTGGCCTTACAGGCAATTAAGTACGGCCCCATCATCTGGTTGTTGAGGTTCACCCCTGCCATTTTAGGGTTGTATTCGTGGACACAGAGGGGCTTCTCAACAATGCCAGTCGCTGTAGTAATTTGGACTACCGTGTCTGCGTGAAGTAAAGACAGAATGAAAACGTTCCATTTGTTCTTCCATCTCACTGCAAGCAATTTATTCGACCTCAAGCAGCCTCTCTCCCCCCATCTAAGTTGGGTATCTACAAGCCATTGGGGGAAGCCCCGGTGATTAGATGATTAGATGATTACATGCACCAATTCCTAATTGAAAGGGGTGTTTAAAAAGTGGCATGCATGTATAAAAATTGTCCACGTATAAATGGTACCCCTTTCGGAATAAGGGTGACACCAAGTCCCACATAATCTTACTGCTGCTCTCTATGTAGTCTGGGTAGTCATGGGGCTCCACGCTGCTATCTTCTCCCTCGTAAACCAGGAAACTATATGTATAGCCTGTTGCCCTGTCACAGAGCTTAGACGTATTGACCCCATATATGGCACGCTTGCTGGGGAGAAACTGTTTGAAAACAAGGCGGTCAGAAAATGTAATCAGGGACTCATCAAAGCAGACATCTTGATCAGGGATAACCAAGGCTGTAAATTGTTGGTTGAAGTGGTTTACGAGGGGCCGAATTTTGTGGAGCTGATCACATTTAGGCTCACCCCGAGGATGACAGAGTTCATTGCCATTGAAGTGCATGAAGTCCTGGCCATGGCAGCAGAGAACACAGGAATATGGTGAATTGGGTCAGTGGACCAATATAATCGCAACTCACTCTTTTTAGTAATGCCCATGAGGAGGGATAGGCCTAGAAAGGTCTTTAATTTGGGAACCGGTATATGTTTCCAGCCAAATTCTCTGGCAAGGGTCAAATTTGGACTTGCGGCTGATAAATTGACCAGCGTATAGATTGCTTAGGTCCACAATAGAGTTGTATGTATCGTCCATGAAAAAGAGCTCATAATATTCAAGGGAAGTAAAATACGCTGTTTCCACCTGAATTCTGGGTTGGCCAGTGAATGGGGGAAGTATGGACACTGCAGAAGTCGTGGTCTGCCAATCAGGATTTGCAAGCAAATCAAGAAGATGGCAGAAGAAATCAAGAAGAGCATTATGGGCTTTACAGGCCTGTGTTTGAATTCTTGGTGGCTGCTGGACTCTACTTGTGCTAGCCACTGCACCAGCTTGAACTGCACTTATGGGACTTGCCAAGTCACCAAGTGTTACTGCAATGCTGGTTTGTCTACGACCAGGATGTACTAGGCCACTGGTGCTTGCAAGTTCACCAGAAGGTTGAGCGGCACCAGTACTGGCTCTCGGCTGCATATGAGAACCATGCGATTGTTGCACCTCAACAGCAGAAGAATAAGGTCAGGTACACCTGACCTTAGCAGGGACCTCTATTCTGTCATCAGCGCTATCTGTCAGAGTGCCGCCGCTCTCTACAAGTTCACATAGTGAGCCTGAATCCGATTGTGATTCTGACAGTAAGGTTTCCCCTGTGCTCTCATCTGTCATGCACAGTATCCTGTAGGCCTCTTCACTAGTGTACCTTTTGTTTGACATTTTGGTCACTAAATTTACAGGTACCTAGTGTGACTCACAGATAAAAAAAGTACCTGGTTGTCAGAGACTGCTTGAATTGCTACAAAATAATTAACTGCTAGCGCTAGCAGGGATCAGATGTGACTCTTCTAATGCTGCGGTTTTGTGTGATTGTATATCACTGTCACTTGTGGAAGTGACAGTGATATACTGACGCTAACACTAACTGACGTCACCAGTGGCACTAATACACTTACGTCACCCACGACACTAATACAGTGATCAGAAAATAGATCTGTACACTATACTAATGACACTGTGACATGGAGTGAAAGGGTTAACTGGGGGGTGATCAGGGGGTTAAACCCTTTTTAGAGAATATGTGGCGGTACCCTGACCCTATACAAGACTGATGCTGATGCTAACTAGCTAACTAGCATAATCTGTGACACTAATACAATGATCAGAAAAATAATCTGTACACTATACTAGTGACACTGACAAGGAGTGAAAGGGTTATCTGGGGGTGATCAAGGGGTTAAACCTCTATTAGGAAATATATGGGAGGTACCCTAAAGCTACCTGGGACTGACACTAAGTACCACTAACTGTCCCTAACAAGTGACACCAATACAGTGGTCAGTAAAAAATCTGCACTTGGTGACACTGTGACAGGAAGTAAAAGGGTTAACTGGGGGGGGGGATCAGAGGGTTAAATGTGTGCCTATGTGTCCTGGTGTCAATGTAGTGCTTGTGTACTCACTGTTGAATACTTTCTCCCTGCACGCTGGAACTAAAAAGGACTCCAAGAGGGGAGATTGCATCACTTCCTGTGCCTGTTTTTACATTACACAGGCACAGGAAGTTTTGTCATTTGCCAGAAACGATCAGCAGGTCCAGGCCAGAAATCATTGGCCTGTACCTGAAGACTGATACCGGTTCTGTAATGAATCCAGTTGCCGTAGGGATGGCGGGGGGTGCGCCTCCTACCTGCGGGCGCACACAACATACGGGTACGTTGTTTCACACAGCAGTATATGTGCAGTGGGTGGTCCAGAACTGGTTGAATTATGCTATGTGAATGAAAACAAGCAACAAATATAATACTTTTGGCCGCAAAAGTGAAAATACACTAAGGTATTCCCCAAGCATGTCAGGAATTATGTATTTTTAATGTTGCCCTTTAAGTCTTATTTTCCTTTGAACATTATATTTTAAAAATTGGGTTTGGGCAATATGTTTGGGGTTTGCAGATTTTCCTCATTTGTTTGGTGAACATCCAGTGAACCAAATTTTGCTTAGGTTGCTCATCACTAATCCTTAAACACAAGTATTCATCTCAGATGAATATTTGTGTTTATTTCAATTAAAATCCGAAGGGAAGAACTGAGCAGTGATGGCATAGACTGCTAATGTTGTAAAATAACGTGGTGATAGCGGTAATCAGGACAGGCTTTCTAACCGGTTCAATCTACTATTTAACAAGTTAGCCAGCTAACTAAGTTGTGGGCCTCTTACATGTTAAGGCTACATGATTATAACAGTTTTAGAGTTGAGATATGGATTAGATTACTCTACATACTCATTTGTGACTGATCCTCCAGTTATCTTCTCTTTTTTTTTCCTAAGGTGTTTATTGATTCCATTTTGCTTATTTTTCAAATGCATTACAAAGTATATCAAAAACAGTGGGCTATAAAAGGGCAAAGAAAATAAAATAAATATTTTCAAAACTCAAATTTCTCCCAATAAGAAGTGAGAAAACATAGAAATACAAAGTGCAGTATTTCTTACAGTGAAAAGAACCAAAAGCGAACACACAAACAAAACACACGCCACTCCTACCAGTAATAGACAATAGCTAAAAAGCCCATGGTACCAGCAAGCCAACAAATTGGCGATGATATACCTTCAAGTTACAGTTATTGAGATAACAAGTTCACTATGTCAAGCCAGGGCTGCCAGATTTCAGAAAACTTTTTGGGGCAGGTCTAACCCTTATAGATCAACTTGAAGACAGGTAAATCTTTATTTACCATATGGTAAAATTGTTGTATTGAGAGTAAATCTACCCATTTAAGAACACATCTTATGTATTCTTATGTTTACATTTTATTCTCCTATAAAAGTATCCATGCATTGTGGAATTAAGGAATATGAACATGATTAGGTTTAAATTGCAGGATTGTACATTGCCAATGAATTTACTGCCTGTAGCACATAGAAAACAATAGCTTGTATTATGACTAGGGATGAGCCTGATGTTCGTGTTGAACGTATGTTTGACTTGAACATCGGGTGTCAGCTAGGGATGAGCTTCATGTTCGAGTCGAACCCATGTTCGACTCGAACATCGTCTGTTCGCCCGTTCGCCGAATTGAGAACGATATGGGCCGTTCGCAACAAATTTGTGTGGCGCGTCATGGCCCATAATTCACTACGGCATCGCAGTGCATTGTTGGCTGATGATTGGCCAAGCATGCACTATGACCCGCATGCTTGGCCAATCACAGCGCCGTCTGAACAGAGAGCCGTAATTGGCCAAAGCCAAGGAGGCTTTGGCCAATTATGGCTCAGGGGATTTAGTACACGCCCCACACTATATAAGGCCACCTGCACGGCGGCCCGGTGTAGTGTGTGTTCCGGCGTTGAGATAGATAGATAGACAGAGAGACAGTGTCATTTTATTTAAGTTAGATAGATTAGGCAGGGCAGTCAGTTAGTTAGCTGTACTTACAGTGTATTGTGTATATATATGCACCCCAGGTGTTGTGTATATATATATATATATATATATATATATATATATATACACTGTATTCAGTTTAGCTAGATCCGTTCTGTTATCTTGCTAGGCTTGTCTTGTTACAGTATTTACAGCTACCTGAAGAAAATTGCTGGTGTTCTTTTGATCCAAATATTACCACAGTCAGGCAGCTAGACTATTTACAGTTAGTATAGTGCATCCTCCTCACAGTGTTCAGTTAAAGCTACAAGTTAGTTTAGTGTGACCTCTGCACAGTGTTCAGCCAAAACTACAAGTTAGTGTAGTGCACAGTGTTCAGCTAAAGCTACAAGTTAGGTTAGTGCGTCCTCCTCACAGTGTTCAGCTAAAGCTACAAGTTAGTGTAGTGCGTCCTCCTCACAGTGTTCAGCTAAAACTACAAGTTAGTGTAGTGCGACCTCTGCACAGTGTTCAGCTAAAGCTACAAGTTAGTGTAATGCGTCCTCCTCACAGTGTTCAGCTAAAACTACAAGTTAGTGTAGTGTGTCCTCTGCACAGTTTTCAGCTAAAGCTACAAGTTAGTGTAGTGCGTCCTCCTCACAGTGTTCAGCTAAAACTACAAGTTAGTGTAGTGTGACCTCTGCCCAGTGTTCAGCTAAAGCTACAAGTTAGTGTAGTGCATCCTCTGAATAGTGTTCAGCAAAAGCTACAAGTTAGTGTAGTGCGTCTTCCTCACAGTCTTCAGCTAAAACTACAAGTTAGTGTAGTGCGACCTCGGCACAGTGTTCAGCTAAAGCTACCTGTAGAAAGTTGGTGGTGTTTTCCTGATCCTATCACTACCGCAGGCAGCTAAATAAGCTACAAGTTAGTGTAGTGCGTCCTCCTCACAGTGTTCAGCTAAAACTACAAGTTAGTGTAGTGAGACCTCAGCACAGTGTTCAGCTAAAGCTACCTGTAGAAGGTTGGTGGTGATTTCTTGATCCTATCACTACCGCAGGCAGCTAAATAAGCTACAACTTAGTGTAGTGCATCCTCCTCTCAGTGTTCAGCTAAAACTACAAGTTAGTGTAGTGCGAGCTCTGCACAGTGTTCAGCTAAAGCTACTTGTAGAAGGTTGGTGGTGTTTTCCTGATCCAATCACTACCGCAGGCAGCTAAATAAGCTACAAGTTAGTGTAGTGCATCCTCCTCACAGTGTTCAGCTAAAACTACAAGTTAGTGTAGTGCGAGCTCTGCACAGTGTTCAACTAAAGCTACCTGTAGAAGGTTGGTGGTGTTTTCCTGATCCTATCACTACCGCAGGCAGCTAAATAAGCTACAAGTTAGTTTTTTGCAAGCTCTGCACAGTGTTAACCTAAAGCTACCTGTAGAAGGTTGGTGATGTTTTCCTGATCCTATCACTACCACAGGCAGATAAATAAGCTACAAGTTAGTTTTTTGCGAGTTCTGCACAGTGTTCAGCTAAAGCTACCTGTAGAAGGTTGGTGGTGTTTTCCTGATCCTATCACTACCGCAGGCAACTAAATAAGCTACAAGTTAGTGTAGTGCGTCCTCCTCACAGTGTCCAGCTAAAACTACAAGTTAGTGTAGTGCGAGCTCTCATACTACAGACAGGCAGTTGATTTTGCTAGCTGCAGTATCAGTAAATATATATATATATATATATATATATATATATATATATATATATATATCCCAGCTTAGTGCAGCTACAGGCTATTAGTGTGCATGGAAGGCCAACAAGGAGAGGCAGACAGTCACAAGCCAATAAAAGAGGGCAAGCAGGCTCTGTGTCTAGAGGCAACAGTGCTGGTCGTGGAGACATCCTCATCAGCACGTGGCCGTGGAACGCGCTTGGCCTTTTTTTCGGCAGCTGGCCGTGTTGAGCCCAACATGCGGAAGACTTGGTCGAGTGGATGACCAAGCTGTCCTCATCCTCCTCATCCTCTTTCACCCATGCTCAGTGTACTTTGTCTGGCAAAGCAGCTGCCAACGCGGCCTCTTCCCTAGGCTCAATGGCATCAGTGACTCATTCCCTAGCCCCACCATGTCCTCCTGAGGAGTCCCTTGAACTGTTTGACCACAGTGTTGGGTACATGCTCTAGGAGGATGCCCAGCGTTTGTAAGGCTCTGATGATGATACTGAGCTAGATGAAGGCAGTAACGTGAGCACGGACAGTGGGGGGTGCCCAAGAAGGACAGCAATCTGGCAGTCATGCTCCCCGTGCTGCAGCATACTGCCAGGTTTGTTCCAGTGATGAGGAGGGAGGGGATGATGAGGTCACTGACTCAACGTGGGTGCCTGATAGGAGAGAGGAGGAGGAGGAGGAAGCACATCACCAAAGAGGCAGGATGCCCTCCAGGGGCCAGCCTAAGGGCAGCACACTGACTGCATCACACCCCAAAGCTCCGCATGTGCAGGGCGCTGCTATCTCTGCATGTTGTTCCAAAAGTTCTTTGGTGTGGGCCTTTTTTGAGACGAGTGCATCAGATCGCACCGGTGCTATTTGCATCATATGTCTCAAGCGTATCTCACATGGCCAAAACATCTCCCGCTTGGGCACCACATGCTTGACCAGACATATGTTGACCTGCCATGCAGTTCGTTGGCAAGCGTATCTAAAAGACCCACACCAAAGAACAAAGAGGACCTCTCCTTGCTCCTCATCAGCTGAGATCTCCAACCCCACTATACCTTCAGTCCTCTCTGAGACCTGCACTGAGAGGAATGAAGGTGTAGAATTAGGTGTGTCAAAGCCAAGTACTTGTGGGCAATCTGCTTTCGGTACACCGACGTCAGATTGTACCAGGCAAATTTCCCTGCCCCAGCTGCTGCACCGCCGAAAGAAGTTCGCTCCCAGCCATCCACATGCCCAGCGGTTGAATGCCAGCTTGGCAAAATTGCTAGCACTTCAACTGCTGCCTTTTCAGTTGGTAGACTCTGCCCCCTTCCGTGAGTTTGTGGAATGTGCGGTTCCTCAGTGGCAGGTACCCAAACGCCACTTTTTCTCACGGAAGGCGATTCCGGCTCTCTACCGGCATGTGGAAGGCAATGTCCATGCCTCGCTGGACAGGGCGGTCAGAGGTAAGGTGCATATTACCACTGACTCATGGTCCAGCAGGCATGGACAGGGACATTACCTAAGTTTCACCGCGCATTGGGTGACTCTGCTGGAAGCTGGGAAGGATGCAGGACAAGGTGCAGTAGTGTTGGAGGTTGTTTTGCCACCACACCTCCAAAATGCCACTACTAATGGTTGTGACACACCTCTCTCCTCCACCCCCTCCTCTTCCTCTTCCTTCCTGTGCTTTGTCCTCGGAACCAGCGGTGCTCCATAGGCGTTCAAGGGGCTACGCAAGTACGCAGGCCAAAAGATGCCATGCGGTGCTTGAGCTGGTGTGCTTGGGGGACAGGACCCACACTGGGGCAGAGGTTCTGTCAGCTCTGCAGGGGCAGGTTCAGAAGTGGTTCACGCCACGCCAACTAAAGGCAGGAATGGTGGTTTGCGACAATGGCACCAGGCTTACAGGATGTCCTGAGGCAGGCCAGGAAAGTCTGTGTGCATTTCCGCCGGTCATATAATGCCATTGCTCGGCTGGCAGACCTCCAAAAGGAATTTAACCTGCCCAAGAACCGCCTAATTTGTGACATGCCCACCAGGTGGAACTCAACCTTGGCCATGCTGCAGCAGCTGCACATGCAGCAGAGGGCCATCAATGAGTATCTGTGCGACTATGGCACCAGGACAGGATCAGGGGAGCTTGTTTTTTTTTCCCCACACCAGTGGGCCATGATCAGGGATGCATGCACTGTCCTGTCACCATTTGAGGAGGCCACGAGGATGGTGAGCAGTGACAGTGCATGCATCAGTGACACTGTCCCCCTTGTCCACCTGTTGGAGCACATGCTGCGTGGAATAATGGACAGGGCACTTGAGGCAGAACAGAGGCAGGAAGAGGAGGACTTCCTTAGCTCTCAAGGCCCCCTTTATCCAGACAGTGTTCCTGCGTGCCCGCTGATCACACAGGAAGAGGACGAGGAAAAGGAGGAGGATTGTGTCAGTATGGAGGTGGAGACTGGCACTCAGCATCAGCAGCAGTCTTTAAGGGATTAATCCCAAGAAACACATGGACTTGTACGTGGCTGGGAGGAGATGGCTGCGGACCATGTCATCTTTAGTGACCCAGAGGACTCCAGACCGAATGCCTCAGCAAAACTATGCTGCATGGCCTCCCTGATCCTGCAAAGCCTGTGGAAGGATCCTCGTATTCGTGATATCAAGGAGAAGGACCAATACTGGCTGGCAACCCTCCTTGATCCAGGTTAGAAGGGTAAGGTTGCGGACCTTATCTTGCCGTCGCAGAGGGAGCAGAGGATAAAACATCTTTCGGAGGCCTTGCAGAAAGGTCTGTGCAACGCGTTCCCAGAGACTGGGAGGTTACAAACTCCTGTTTCTGGACAACGTGTTGCTGAGGCTTCGGTCAGTCAAAGAAGGAGCGGTGGAGAAGGTGGCCGTCTGACCGATGCTTTCAGACAATTTTTTAGTCCGCAGCCCCAAGGTATGATCGGTTCCAGCAACCATCGGCAGCGTCTGTTTTACATGGTGCAGGAATACCTAGGGGCAAGATCTGACTTGGACACCTTTCCCACTGAAAATCCTCTGGGTTACTGGGTCTTGAGGATGGATCACTGGCCAGAGCTTGCACAGTATGCAATTGAGCTACTGGCCTGTCCTGCATCCAGCGTCCTTTCGTAACACACATTCAGTGCTGCTGGAGGCTTTGTAACCGATCACAGGGTGCGTCTGTCTACTGACTCGGTCGATCGACTGACCTTCATAAAAATGAATCAGTCTTGGATCACCACCAGCTACCAAGCACCTGATGCTGATGTAACCGAATAATTTTTTTTGAAATCTCAGATTCCTTCAAAGACTGCCTATGCTGATGCTGAGTGACTATCCTGAGTAAATATCCTCTTCCTCCTCAATGATCATGCTGATAGCTTGTAAGAACATTTTTGGTTCTGGGCGCCGCCACTAGTGCCTAAGGCCCAATTTTTCAGCCCCTGTTTAACAGGGGAGTGTAATTACAATTTTTGATGCAATACTTTGGAGCAGGGCTTATTCCTGCGTTCCAACTAGAATATCTGTGAGGGGTTGCAGTGTTGTGGCACCAGCACCAGTGCCTAAGGCCCAATTTTTATGCCTCTGTTTAACAGGGGCGTGTAATTACAATTTTTGATGCAATACTTTGCAGTAGGGCTCATTCCTGCATTCCAACTAGAGTATCTGTGAGGGATTGCAGTGTTATGGCACCAGCACCAGTGCCTAAGGCCCAATTTTTCAGCCCCTGTTTAACAGGGGCATATAGTTACAATTTTTGATGCAATACTTTGCAGCAGGGCTCATTCCTGCATTCCAACTAGAGTATCTGTGAGTGATTGCAGTGTTATGGCACCAGCACCAGTGCCTAAGGCCCAATTTTTCAGCCCCTGTTTAACAGGGGCATATAGTTACAATTTTTGATGCAATACTTTGCAGCAGGGCTCATTCCTGCGTTCCAACTAGAGTATCTGTGAGGGGTTGCAGTGTTGTGGCACCAGCACCAGTGACTAAGGCCCAATTTTTCAGCCCTTGTTTAACAGGGGCGTGTCATTACAATTTTTGATGCAATACTTTGCAGCAGGGCTCGTTCCTGCATTCCAACTAGAATATCTGTGAGGGGTTGCAGTGTTGTGGCACCAGCACCAGTGCCTAAGGCCCAATTTTTCAGCCCCTGTTCAACAGGGGCATGTAATTACAATTCTTGATCTAATATTTCACAGCAGGGCCCTGTGAGGGCTTACAGTGTTGAGGCCACAACAACACCTAAGGCCCAAATTTCTGCTGAGTATATAGGGCAGGCCCCTACTTTCAAACACCCAACTTACAAACGACTCCTACTTGCAAACGGAAGGAGACAACAGGAAGTGAGATGAAATCTACCCCATAGGAAGGGAAGTTCTCTCCTGTAAGAGTTAATACGGGAAAAACTTTTCTCCTTTCCACTGATGCTTTATCACCAATCCTTGTTTCACTAAAAACACCAAATTTTCAAAAAACATTTGTCACTGGGACAAAAAGTGAGGTGAAATCTTCTAAAGAGGAGCACAGACAGCAAAACAAAAGTCACAGGGGTGATAATCATTACCTATGTTTTCCAAAAAGCTTAAAAACAGATTTTTTGGCTGGAGCTACACTTTAAAAATGTACCAGTTCAAAATTACAAACAGATTCTACTTAACAACAAACCTACAGTCCCTGTCTTGTTTGCACCACCTGTATACTGCTGTTTAGAGTATATAGGGCTTTGGGGCCCCTTTCCTTTTTTTAATTTGGGTGCGGGGTTCCCCTTATTATCCATACAGGACCCAAAGGGCCTGGTAATGGACTGGAGGGTACCCATGCCATTTGTCTCACTGATTTTCTTCCATATTGCCAGGACCCGACATTACATTAAAGCCGCAAGCAGTTTTAAATGACTTTTTTCCTTTAAAAATATAATTTTGTGCAGGGACTGTTCTAAGCACGGGAAACACACACCACTTTACAGGCATACTATAGACACCCCCAGGTACGATATTTAAAGGAATATTTAACTTTTTTTTTACTTTAAGCATCATTAAAATCACTGCTCCCGAAAAAATGTCCATTTTGAAAAGTTTTTTTTGCATTGATACATGTCCCCTGGGGCAGGACCCAGGTCCCCAAACCCTTTTTAGGACAATACCATGCAAATTAGCCTTTAAAATGAGCACTTTTGATTAAGAACGTTTGAGTCCCATAGATGTCCATGGGGTTCTAACGTTCATGCAAATTTTCGGTCCGTTCGCAGGTTCTGGTGCAAACCAAACCGGGGGGTGTTCGGCTCATCCCTAGTGTCAGCACGTTCGCCGAATTTAGAACATTATGTGGGAAATTCGAGCACTCGCAGAATGCTCCACAATGAATGGCAAGACCATCAATGCAGTGCATTGATGGCTGCTGATTGGCCAAAGCATGCACCTGACCTACTGTTAGGTACCTGGTAGATGAGCCCGACTGGTGGAAGGAGACCTCTCTTAAGCGCTGGTTCAGGAGCCACTGGAGTGGGAACAGTGGTCTCCTGAGCACAGTGGGTAGGAGTGTCTGATGCGATTCCTGGCGACAACCAACACAGGAGCTGAGGAGACTTCTCCGGAATGACTGTATAGCGGATGCAGGCAAGCAGAAGCGGATCCGTTAGCAGACAGGTGGATGGTATGCAGCAGCAGAACCTGGATCTTGGAAGAGCAGGTGGTGACAGGGTCACAGGGCACAAGCAAGCAGCGTCAGACAGTCCGAGTTGGCAGGAGATCAGGCAGGTATAAGGCAGAAGGAATGATCACAGAATAGTCAGGCAGGCAGGTATTCGGTAACAGGTAGCAGGATATCAACAAGGTCAGGCAAGCCGGGTCGGGTTGGAGATAGCAGAGTAGTCAGATGGAGCCGGGTCAATAGTAACGGTAACAACAAGCAGGATACAGGTTTTCAGGTGCAGAGCTGAAGACGAACAGCACCTAATGGGAGTAACTGACACCCTTTTAAAGGGGCTTTGGCGCCAAACAGCGCTAGCGCGAACGGGCGCGCGCACCCGCGAATGCGCGAATGCGCGAACGCGCGCGCGCGGGAGCGCGCCAGCGCCCCCCAGTGGGGGATTCAGCCCAGCAACTCTAGGAATGCTCCTTGTGCACCTACGTGCACGCAAGTTAGCCAGATTGCCACCGACATGTCCCTGACACCTGCATACTTTGGCCAATCACAGCGCGCTCTGCTGTAAGAGCCATGATTGGCCAAAGGCATGGTGCCTTTGGTCAATCATGGCTCAGGGGGCTGAGTCCACGCCCCACACTATGTTAGACTGCTTACATGGCCGTACATGGGCTATGAGTAAGCACTTGGACAAGTGTGAAACGCTTTAGCCTATGATCTGTACATTCTGTCTATGATGTCCTGTATCTGATGTGTTCCTGATTATAAAATAAAGAAACTTGGATTATTACTTCCTGGAGTGCGGCTGTCCAGATCTTCTCGTTTGCATATGGCCGTACATAGTTTTATAAATGAGAGCATCAAAATTACATTTGTAAAGGAAAAAATGTCATTTAAAACTGCTCGTGACTGTAATATATTGTCGGATCTCGGCAATATAGATAAAAATCATTAAAAAAAGAGTCCCCCCAGTCCATTGCCAGGCTCTGTGGGTCTGGTATGGATATTGAGGGGAACCCTGTGCCAAAAAAAAAATTACGTGGGGGTCTCCCTAAAATCCATACCAGGCCATTCAGGCCTGTTATGGATATTAAGGGGAACCCCACACCGAAATTTAAAAAAAAATGGCGTGGGGTCCCTCCCAAAACCCATACCAGGCCCTTCAGGTCTGGTATGGGTTTTAAGGGAAACAGCAAGGCAAAAAAAAAAGGGTGTTGGGATCCCCCCAAAATCTATACCAGACACTTATTCGAGCATGCAACCTGGCAGTTTTGTATTATTTTTTTTCCTTTAGAAATGTCATTTTGCTGTGGTACTGTTCCAAACACAGGAAAGATGTGCTACTTTACAGGAAGATTAAGGACACCGATCAGGCACGATATTTAAAGGAATATTTCATTTTTAAAACTTTTTCTTGCATTGATACATGTCCCTTGGGGCAGGTCCCGGGTCCCCAAACACTTTTATGGCAATAACATGCATATAAGCCTTTAAAATTAGCACTTTTGATTTTGCATGTCTGTGTCCCATAGACTTTAACGGTGTTCGCACACATTTTTTGCCTGTTCGCAAGTTCTAGTGCGAATTGAATCGGGGGGTGTTTGGCTCATCCCTAATTATAACCACATCAGGTTCCCCAATAAAATAAGTGTAGTTTTTTTTCACATGGTTCAGTAACTAAAAAATGTGGGTCACCCATGATATTGGGTGCCAAAATACAGGCTGCTTAATCGCAAATGACCTATTACTGATGCTGCATGGTCGTTTAAGTATCATTTTTTTTGTTTTTGGAAATGATTACCGGTGTATACCTGTGTATATTAAAGTCTAAACACTCAAAATTAAAAAATCAACACAAGGGACATGACTATTAATGTGGTGTGTTTCTTGTGCAGGTTTCTTTAAAATTTTCCTCTATCAAAATCCCCTCTCCACCTCCACCACTCTAATCATGTGGTGTAGCAGAGGTTAATAACTAATAGAGCACAAGGGACACAGTGCATTAATAGTAAGTCATTACCTTGTGCCAGTGGCAGCTGGTGCTCCAAATTTCAAACTAACATCCCCCGGGGGGGAAACAAACAGTGACCAGCCACCCCCACCCCGCAGGAGACAAATGGTGGCGATGACCCACAACCCCATCACCCCCCGTCGTTGGAGACAAACGGCAGTGATCACCCACCACACCCTGTGGGGGGAGGGGGATACACTGTGTATGCTGCCTTACTTTATGGAGTAGGGGGAGGAAAAGCCGGGGCCGCTTTGGGGAGCACACAGTGGGACATTCTCCTCCCAGTTGCACAGGAACAGGAAGTGTGTCCTGAGACATAATTGGCCAGGAAGTCATTGGCCAATAGGGGCTTCCTGATTGGCCAGGAGGAGGATCAGTATTGCAATAGCAAATATTCATTCGCTAGTGTCACACAAGTGGATGTGCCCTTTTTGAAGCCTATTAGAGCATCTGGCTCTATATTTACATTTTCTTGCACATTTATTATAGCAAAAAGTAAAAAATATTGTTTTTTTTCAAAATTGTCACTCTTTTTTTGTTTATGGCGCAAAAAATAAATACCGCAGAGGTAATCAAATACCACCAAAAGAGATCTCTATTTGTGGGAAAAAAAAGGACATCAATTTTGTTTGGGTACAGTGTCGCATGACCGCACAATTGTCAATTAAAGCGGCACAGTGCCGTATCGCAAAAAATGGCCTGGTCATTAAGGGGGCAAATACGTCTGGTCCTTAAACACTTCCCACCCAGCCCATAGCAAAATGACGACGGGGCAGTGGTTCAGTTATCCTGACTGGGCATCATATGACGTCCAGCAGGATAACAGCCGCTGCGTGCCCGTGGGGGGCGCGCATCACAGCGATCGGTGGTGCGGTGTGTCAGTCTGACACACCGATACACCGATCTCAGTAAAGAGCCTCTGGCGCAAGCTCTTTACTACGTGATCAGCCGTGTCCAATCATGGCTGATCATGATGTAAAAAGGAAGAGCCGTTGATCAGCTTTTACTCACTCGCGTCTGACAGAGTAGAGGAGAGCCGATCGTCGGCTCTCCTGACAGGGGGGGTCTGGGCTGATTGTTTATCAACACGGCCCCCCCTCGGATGCACACACTGGACCACCAGGGAAGCCACCAGGACCATCAGGGAAGCCCCCAACATGTGGATGGCCAGGTACGTACCCCATGGCCATCCACATATACAAAATATGCCAAATATATGCCAATCAGTGCTCACAAATGGGCACTGACTGGCAACATTATGCAGCAGATCAGACAAGTGATGCCCAGCAATGCCACCCATCAGTGTCATCAGTGCCACTCCTCAGTGTTCATCAGTGCCACTTCTCAGTGCCCATCCATGCCCATCAGTGCCCACCTGTCAGTGACCATCAGTGTCCATCCGTGCCACCCATCAGTGCCACCCATAAGTACCCATCATTGTCGCCAATGAGTGCCCATCAGTGCCGCCTATGAGTTCTCATCAGTGTCGCCATGAGTGCCCATCAGTGCTGCATACCAGTGCCACCTATCAATGCCCATCAGTACCACCTATCAGTGCGTATCATCATTTCCAATCAGTGCCACGTCATCAGTGCCACGTCATTGACGCCACCTCATCGGTGCCCATTGGTGCCACCTTATCAGTGCCCGTCGGGGCAGCCATATCAGTGCCCGAAGAGAAAGGATCTGGGCTGCTCTGTGCATATCCATTGCACAGAGCAGGTAAGCATAATATGTTTATTATTTTTATAGGAAAAAAACAGCCTTTACAATCACTTTAAGTGGTTAAACAAACAGCCCTAATTGTTCATTGCATAGACATTTTACCATTAGTGCATTGCAGCAATCATTTTTTTTACTATTCTTATCTCAGCCTTTTCAGGAAAGCATTATATATTATATAAGTGCCTTTTTCTGCTATATATTTTCTGATGTCATGTGGGGCTCCGGCTGCACTTTATGAAGTACCATTGGTAGGTACTTGTATATCTACAAATTCATGTAAACCTTATAAACAATAACTCATACAGCAAAATGTCCCAAAAATAAACTTGAGTTTCTATTTAAGGTTTATCAATGCTATGTTATACTCAGACATTGTACATTAAGTACTGGTATAGAAGATTATTAATCAGAATATATACTGTGTGATATAGTGATAATACCACAATGCAATGACTTTTTACTTCTGCAGTTAATAAAAAATGTGTTAAAATGTTGTGATGTATTACTGATGGGTTTTTAAGCTGTAAGAAATCAGCAAATGTTGAAAATATTCCCAAATCCAACTTAACAAATGGTTATTAGCAAGTTTTTCTTTATACTATAGCTTAATCTTAACTTTTTTGTCTATTCAGCTAAACAATATGTGTTCTTTATAATCAACCTATTAACTGAATGAACCTTCACAATAGACAGCTTTAGTAATGCACTTTCCCTGGAGTCAATTATTCAGGACCAGTTTCCATTCATGTCAATGATTTACCCTTATCATGAGAAGATTGTGACATAATGGCCCTTTCTTTCTTAAATAACCAATATTTCTTTAGCATTTGCTTTCCATGTATGCTGTTAGTTACCAGCCTGTCAGTATGTCCCTTATGGGGCATACACATGGTCAGACTTTTCATCTACAAAAGTCCAACGGACGCCGACGGACTAAAGCTGGCTGGTAATCCGATCGTGTGTGGGCTTCCCCGGACTTTCAGCTGACTTTTTCAGCCTCAAATCCGACGGACTTTAGATTTGAAACATGCTTCAAATCTTTACGTCTTAACTACGACAGACCCCGAAATCCGCTCGTCTGTGTGCTAGGCCGACGGACAAAAACCCACGCTAGGGCAGCTATTGGCTACTGGCTATGAACTTCCTTATTTTAGTCTGGTGTACATCATCACGTACAAATCCGTCGGACTTTTGTGTGGTCGTGTGTAGGCAAGTCCGTTCGTTAGAAAGTCTGCCACAAGTCCGCCGCAAGTCCGCCGAAAGTCCGCCGGAAGTCTGTCGGACAGGCTGTCGGACTTTTGTAGATGAAAAGTCCGACTGTGTGTATGCCCCATTAGACAGGCAACTGGATTGATAGCAGAAAGAATTATAACCTGGAACAAAGGCAAAGCACATCAATACAGTCCTGTTTCTAGTAATGAACATGCATCTGAAAACAGATAATTTGTATAACAGGCTAATCTTACTAAACCTGCTGACTATGCATGTTTTTTTTGTCTTTCTAATGTTTCTCTTTTTTACAAGATGAACTTTTTCATAGGGGTAAAAACATCTGGAAAGTACAATTTTACATTAATTTTCCACTACTAAAGAAACTAACAAAATATTTTTGGAATATTTTTGGCATATTGCACCTCTACTCTTATGCCCTGTACACACGGTCGGACATTGATCGGACATTCCGACAACAAAATCCATGGATTTTTTCCGATGGATGTTGGCTCAAACTTGTCTTGCATACACACGGTCACACAAAGTTGTTGGAAAATCCGATTGTTCTGAACGCAGTGACATAAAACACGTACGTCGGGACTCTAAATGGGGCAGTAGCCAATAGCTTTCGTCTCTTCATTTATTCTGAGCATGCGTGGCACTTTGTCCGTCGGATTTGTGTACACACGATCGGAATTTCCGACAACGGATTTTGTTGTCGGAAAATTTTATAGCAAGCTCTCAAACTTTGTGTGTTGGAAATTCTGATGGAAAATGTGTGATGGAGTCTACACATGGTCGGAATTTCTGACAACAAGGTCCTATCACACATTTTCCGTCGGAAAATCCAACCGTGTGTACAGGGCATTACAGTTAGAGAAGTCATAGACATAGTCTTTCCCACCTACTGAAAATGTGGGTGTGATTTGAGGTTGCCTTTTTTATTAAAAATGGAATACCCTTTTAATTACAATTACAACTAACTTCTTGATCCCTTTCAACCTCCACATTAAAATAAAACCACACTTAACGAATTCAAAAACAGGCTATTTCAGACATTTATCCCATGCCTGTAATAATCAGCATTTTTTTCTGTTCAAAAACGTATAACTCTCAAACAATGTATATTTTATTAAAACAAAGTCCCTGAAGAATAAAATGGTGGGTGTTGCATTTTTTTATGTCACACAATATTTGCACAGTGGTTTATCAAATGCAAATTTTTAGGAAAAATTATTTTTAATGAATTTTGGTGCACACAAACACAATATAACCGTTTTACCTCCTTCAAGACCAGGCCATTTTTTGCTATTTGGCACTGCACTACTGATGGTATTTGATCATGAATCATGGAGCCAATCGGTGGGTCCCAACGATCAATTATTGGCCGGGACACACTGGTTGGCTTGTGCTGTAACAAATCACAGCACAGCTGGGGCGATGGGCTCACATGAATGTGCGTCCTAGCCAGGAGTGCTGATCACGTATCATATACATCATCCAGCGCACACCCATATAGCAAGCAATCGTGCTGCAAGTTTGAAAATGACTTGCTAAGCTATTGCTAGACTTGCTAGGCTTTACAAGTTGGTTGCACAATTGCAGCAATTCCACATTGCATGGCCTCAGATCAATTTTCTTTTCAAACATTCTGCAAGTTTGCTGCAAGTTCTGGTTCAGTTATGTTTTGCAATAGTCATCCCACCACAGGGATCACTGTGGCTGAATTTTCATGCTGAAGTGGCAGTCTTTCTCCATCTTGGCTTGGCTGTATTCCTTTCTTCCTGGTGTTGCTTGGCAACCCAGGTGCTTGGGTTGCTGCCGTCAACCTGCCCACATGCGCGACGGCATGTTGCGGGATGCTGCCCCGCCCCCTGACATGGTACTATGTAACCAAGAAAATCCCGGACTGCTGCACTCTGAAGAACGATCATCTTTATTCCATGATAAAATCAACAAGAGTCATCAAATGCAGACAGGAGATAGCAATAGCTAACGCATTTCACATGCAAAGATGCTTACTCATAGCAAGAGTAAGCCCGTTCCTACTTGGAATTTATCAAGTAGGAAAAAATGCCAGAAACCCCACATAGGGGTTGATTTGCTAGAACTGTGCAAAATCTAGTGCAACTCTGCATAGAAACCAATCAGATACCAATTATTTTGTCAAAGCTAAAGGCTAAAGCTAAAGGCTGAGTTCACACATATGCGATGGTAGAGATGTGTGCACAACAATGTGGTGGGAATCATGTGCAATGTCTGTGCGATGCAAATTCAGCCATACAGTTTGTACGGCTGAAATCGCATCAGATTCGCACCTAAATGGTGTGGGACCTTTTTTTTGGTTCGTGCTGGAATCGGATTGCAGGGGTGTGAACACCCCCGTGATCCAATTCCACAGTTTGCACTGTGTTCTGCTGCGTTCTGCAAAGTGATTTGGGTGTGTCATTAACTTTCTATTGACACCTGCAGTTGTTCGCAAAGAGCAGTGTAAAATGCCTGCGAGTTAAATGCGATGCAGGAACCCACAAAGGAATCACACTGGTTCCCACATCGCATTAGTGTGAACCGAGACTAAATGAACAAGCTGAAGTTAGAAGCAGACTGACTACCATGAACAGCTGCACCAGATTTTTCACTCTCCAGTTCTGGTAAATCAACCCTATAGTGTATTAATTAATCCCTCTTTTCTTATTGTGTCTTGCATAGTATTTTTAATTTATTTTCTCTGGAGTTAGAAATGTGTATTTATTATTTCTTTTACTTAAATAAATACATAAAATAAAGCAAAAAAAGGTTGACCTCAATGGCTAAGGACACGGTTTTCTGTCTAAACTGTCTAAATTCCTCAAAACTTCATAGTATGCTAGAGTGATATGAGTCCTAGGAATAATCAAGCCAAGCCCAAAGCCCAGCCCAAGACAGCTGTCAGAATTTGTAAACTTGTTCAGAGACATTAGTCCTCTGTAGTAAACAGAAGAGTATAACAGGAGTTAGGTCAACAGCCCTGCAAAGAAAATCACCGTATTTATCGGAGTATAACACGCAATTTTTTCCCCTTAAAATCAGGGGGAAATTGTGGGTGCGTGTTATACGCCGATCCCCGCTAATTTTGATAGTTCGGGGCGATCGCCGCCGACATACACATAGCGTGTAGATTTAAAAATGGCACCGCGGAGTTCACAGGGACTCGGCAGAGCGGAACGAGCGCCGCCGAGATCACAGTGACTGGGCGGAGCCGAGATACACATAGCCGAGTGTACTTGGCTCTTCTCGGCGCCGCTCACAGTCACACCCACAGTCACAGTCACACCCAGTCCCGCCCTATGATGGACATCACACAGGTCCAATGGCGGGATTGGCTATGTGTATCTCGGCTCCGCCCAGTCACTGTGATCTCGGCAGTGCTCGTTCCTCTCCGCCGAGTCCCTGCGAACTCCGCTGCGCCATATTTAAATCTGTAATGGACACTGGGGGCAAGGCTGAAATGACAAGGCTGCACTGACCATTGGGCAAGGCTGCACTGGGGCAAAGCTGCACTGACAAGGCTGCACTGACAAGGCTGCAATGGACACTGGGGCAGGGCTGCACTGACACTGAAAAGGCTGCAATGACACTGACAAGGCTGAAGATGGACACTGATAACGCTGCATTGATGGGCATTTTAATGTAAGTTTTTTTTCCTTAAACTTCCCTCCTAAAAGTTTTTTCCTTAAAATTCCCTCCTAAACTTGGGGTGCGTGTTATATGCCAGCACATGTTATACGCCGATAAATATGGTATATCTTACAGACAGTAACGTTTTTCCTAGGGCTGGAGCATGTGCTATATATGTGCTACAGTAGTAAGTGGGCATTAAGCCTTCAAAGGTATGTGCACCTCTGTGACCAGAGTAGAAGTCAGAAGGGGACAGAGTTTTATGACAAGTCACAATATAAGCAGAACATCTCTTTCAAAAGATTCCTGACATTGACGTGTTCAGAACTTGAAAGTGGCAAGATGGGTATGAAGACACTGCAGGGAGGTAAAAAAACGCACCTACTTGCATGTGTTGCTCCTTTGCTGGCTGGATTATCTTCCATGCTGCCTGACTTGTGACCACAGTTCAGTTATCAGTTCAGGAATGTTCCCTGAAATGCGCTGAGGACATTTTTAGAAGTGCCAAACTTACTAGTCACCTCTAAGTCTCTACTGGACATTAATAGATAATGTGAGTATTTTCAAAAAAGCAAAATTTTTTAGGTTTGCATGTATTTATAATTCTCTTCATAACAATAAAGTGCTTTTAAAATGTGCTATTAACAACATTGCAATGATTACAGCAAATCTTACAGACAATATTGATTTTTTACTATTGGACCTGATTGTAGTGATTACAAGGAGAACATTAGTAACTGAAAAGAAATTGTTCTCAAAATACATTTAGGCAATTGTGAAATCTGAGTGTGCTTTCAAGGAAAGCAAATATAGGAAAAGGAAAAAGAGACCATTATATATTCTGTATTAGTCTTCAAATGTGATTGAGCCACAAGGAGAGAAGCCTTGTTTCTGTATCTAACAGAGTCCCCGATGTTTAGAATATTGGCCTGTCAAGAGTTCTGTGTCTCACTGACAATGTCCTCTGGGCTTGCCTAAATGATTTAGTATCATGTTCACAACAAGCCCTTTTCCATTAAGTTGATGAACAAAATGTCATTTTTTTAAATTAATACATTGGTCACCATCTTACAGAACACAACCTATACTGACACATTTTAGTGCAACCTGAACTGAGAAGCTAAATATAATGTATCAAATGGATAACTAAATACATGTTAAAGTTCTCTTCATTATGCAACAAAGTTATGGCTTATTTGGTTTTTCTAAAAAATATGTATATTTTATGTCTTATTAGATGTCTTCATATTCTAAATGCTCAATAATGAACTCAGATTCCAAGTGAACCTTAAAAGCTTCCAATTAATATAGAATGTGTGTCACATTACATTACATTGGGACCCAGGGCAAATTGCCTTGCCAGACTGTATCACTGAGGAGCTTAGGAAGCATGCGTGTGGTCAGTTCAAGATTTGCTTAAAGCAATCGTATAATGATACAAAATGGGATACATTTTCAGCACTAGTACATTGTGAAAATCCACCAAGCATAATAATTGTGCTTTTGTGATTAAAGGTGGGTTGGCAGCAGTAAATTTCCATGTGGTCATTTAAAGAAATGTTTGGTAATGTCATGTACCTAATACACATAACCATAAGAGACAATAACAGACAACTGACACTCTTGTACAAGTAGCCCAGAATTATCTGTCTTATTCAGTATTTTCAGTTTTATATCATTTATAAAGGCGAGTTGACATAATTTCTAGTAAAATTTTAAGACTCCATACTCAAAAGGCAGTGAGTTGTAGACACAGTTCATTATTCTGCCCCTCTACAGCAGATACATAGAAGCTGATTTACTAGAAGCAAATGGTCTGTTCAATTTGCAAGGGAATGTGCACTTTGCAAGAGAATTTTTCCTAAGCTTAATGGATGAGGTGAAGCTCTGCTGACTTCCATCTTCCAATAATGTGCCAGCAAAAATAAAATTTCTTTATATTCCTTGCACATACTCGGGCATTTTTTGCAAAGTGAGTTTCTATCACATTACAAAACTAAGGGGATATTTCCTTGCAATATGCATTTTTTTTTGCAAAGTGAACAGCCTATTTGCCTTTAGTAAATCAACCCCATGATCCTTAAAGCAGATATGATGAAATCGATAGCGATAACACAGCTTGGGATCATGCAGGTATAGATACCAGTGATTAGAAACTGTTTAGGAGTGCACTCTTGTGCACCAGTATGTATGTGCCTGTGTTAACAAATGTGGGAAAACAGAAAGAGAAATTCAAAGAATCACCTTTTGGAAGCATTTTTTAATGCAAGCACAAAGTGTGAACTTGGTAGGTTTTACCCCTTTGCTGCCAAAGCTATTTTTTGCTTTTTTACACACGATGAAAAAAATAATTTTATGCCTGAAGATTAATTAAAACCCAATTGCAAAATATATTTTCTGAAAGCAGAGATCCTGGAGAATATAATCACACAGTATTAACATAATGATTTATCAAGGCCAAAGTTTCAGCAAACAATACACTGAAACATACACTAATTTTACTTTTAGTGCACTCAAACGCAATATATTAATACAGTTAGGGTAAAATATAAAAGAATAGGTTACACCATGTAAATAGATGCACAAAAAATCTCAAGCCTTAAAATTGCGTTCACTCAAAAAATGGCAATGAACTTCGATACCCAATATTTTCCTCTCGCTCAGCATGCATGGTAATTTGTAACATGAGTAGCAAAACTGATGCTTTTGTACATACCCACTCCCGACATGTGCGTTTACATATGTATGTGTGTGTGCATGGGGTGGGGGGTTTAAAATTCTTGTGGGAAAAATGTAAATACAATTTTTTAAACTTAACTTTATTGCTATCAAATAGGGGACAAATAGCCCCCTATATGATAGTATTTTTAATGTGACATATTCTCTTTAATGAGACATTAGGAGTCTATTAGACCCCTTATGTGTCTTCTGTACTCTACTACAGCTAATGGAGTGCAGATCATGGTGCAGCAGTCTGGTGTTTGTGTAAAACTCCCACTGCCAGCAATATATGACATATGACAGTAAAAGGCAGTACAAGGCTTAAAGAAGGTGAAGATACTTAAAGGCAAGAAATCTAAATAGTACTAATGAATGATAACTCAATAAAGTTAAAATTCACTTCAAGTATCCAATAATGTGAAAAGCAAGTTGCTGTTTACGCATTTCATCTGCACAGGAATAGGTGTTTTTTAAAGTAAAAAGGAATCTGATTTGCAGTATCACTTATCTGTATATAGTTCATTAGTTTGCATATTGAATAAAGACAAATAGTCCATAGATATCCATAAAGAATATCCACCCCATAACCACCACCAGCAGGCTAAGCTATGCATTTCAACCTGACTGGGTGTTTTAAGAGCTGCCTGCTGCACCATAAAGATTCATTATATTGTAAATGAGAAACTAATTTCTGTACAAGAGAAAGAAGATTTTAACCATTAATCATCTCTATTAAAATGAAAATTAATTATATATAAGCCATTAACAAAATAGTTTGTAACTGATGCCAGAGATACACAAAATTAAAATGAAACAATACTCCTCATTGTATAAACCTACATCCCATCTACGGTTTAAGAGCTGTGGGATACAGGTCTGTAATTCATATATCCCAAATGTCTCTGTAAATAGTAATCTGCTTCTCCCCTTTCATTAACAAGAACTCTGTCTACTAACTGAAATATCAATCTGGTGGTACTTCCCTGGTGATATTGTATCAAACACTTGAAGACATTTGAAGGATTTTTAGATTTAGGAGACTGTGAGATTGATTTACTAAAGTCAAATGCATTGTTTGCTTTGCAATTGAAGTTGCAATGGAGTTTTCCCTCGAGCTTTGTACATTTCGGCGAAATTTTACTTTTCAAAGACTACCCAATCATGTGCAAGGAAAATAAAAAACTGCATTTTTTCTTGTACATGATTGGGTGCTGGGTGTCAGCAGAGCTTCACCTCCTTCACTAAGTTCTGGAGAAAATGATCTTATACTGCACAACTTCCCTTGCAAAATGAATAACCTATTTGCTTTTAGCAAATCAACTCCTATGTTTCTAAGAGATGAGCTGTTTTATTTTGTATTTGTTTATGCTTTACTTGTAATAATTATTCTCTCTACCAACAATATATGCTATTGTTTAATAACTTGTTAATCCTGGAGCAATTTTAATATGGAGAAATGTATTATACAGTGGAGAACAGCTCTATTATAGGTTGTATTTGAGATGTGGTATCTGTCTGCAGCAAACAAAAAAGAAAGAAACAAAAGGTTTTTTTTTATTATTATTACAAGACCTATTAGCAGATGAAGTGAGGAGATGGTGGAACATGACAGGTTTGCAAAATTATTCAGCCCATAAAGTGATCCCAGGGGGTCTGTATATTATAAAGATTTTCTGCAAAATTTCTAACAAAGTGGAATGAGATTCTTTCTAACTGATCAATGAAATTACTGGAATTTATTGTATCCTGGGAACAGTTGAAATAAGATAAACTGAGGAAAAAAAGGCAACATAGCTTTAATCTAAGGAACTTTTTCCACAATTTGTTACTTAAATGTTTGTAAAACTATTTTCGATGTTAAGAAGTTTGTCTGGAATAAAACGCTACAAAAACACTTTGATATGGAACAGACTAATTATCTTCTAAGTATAGGTGATAATGATTTCACTGAGGTGTCCTGTAGTGAATTTTTATTTCCAGATCAATAAGCATTATATACCCTACTATCTTTACTGGATGAATCTGGTTATATTAAGTGTTAAGTGTCTGATCCTGATAGGTTTGATATTAATAATAAAGAGTTCTATCCCATTAATGCCAAGGCAGACCAGCTAAGCTTGACATAATTTATTATTTTCAACTAACCACTTGTTGACCACACTATAGCCGAATGATGGCTACAGCGCGACTGGCCAGTTCAGGAAGGGTGTCATCATTGTGTCCTATGGACACAGCTGATCACTGACCGAGGTAAAGAGCAAATCAGCGACTCTTTACCACATAATCAAATATATGCAATCACAGCTGATTGAGATGTAAACACAAGCTGGTTAGCTGACAGTGTGAGGAGAGGAGAGCCAATAACCAGATTGTGTGAAAGGGGCATCTACACATAATCAGGGCACTGATCATCAATGTTCTGATGATCAGTTCACCCCCAACAGTGCCAAACAGTGCTGCCTATCAGTGCCCACCAGTGCTGCCAATCAGTGCTCATGAGTGCTGCCAATGAATGCATATCAGTGCACCTTTCAGTGGCCATCAATGCCACCAATCAGTGCCCATCAGTGCCACCTATCATTGCAGCTTCATCAGTGCCTCTTCATCAGTACCCACCAGTGCTGCCCCATCAGTGCCCATAAGTGCCACCTCATTAATGCCCATCAATGCGGCCTATCATTGGCCATCAGTGCAGCCTCATCAGCGCACAACAGTGATGGAGAAAAATGACCTGTTTATAACAAACTATTAAAACTTTTTTTATTTTTTTATTTCGCATTTTCATTTATCAAATATTTGTTCATTTAGCAAAAAAATAAAAAATAAAACAGTGGTGATTAAATACCACCAAAAGAAAGCTCTATTTGTGTGAAAAGGGGGTAAAAGTACCCAGTTGGCAAGTGGTTAAGGAAAGCTAAAGAAGGAACTCCTCAATGCAGCACACCTTTTACTGAATTCCTTTTTCTTCTATTCCTTTAACAATTTACCTTCGGGTTCAGTATGGGTTTAAGTGAAACGTAGCTCTTTTCCAGTTCTGGAAAATGACAAACTAATATGCAGTTTACCACTATAGCAACTAATTACCAATAATACACCCCCTTGCCTTTAAACTGTGCTCAAGTAGCTTAGGAGGCCAACAATTGTAGTTTTCTTATGTGCCAGCCCCCTCATTATAAAATGCATGGTTCCCATCAGCCTTTTGTCATTGTTTAGATAGCAGATAGGGAGAGTGTTTACAGGGAGAGATAGTTGTGTTTTACAGTGCTCTATAGTGCTGGATACAGTGCTGGACACATTACTGTGGATTGCAGGGAGGTGGGCTATATATTAGTATTTACTCCCCTCTCCCCGTGTTCACAGCGCAAAGACTTAACAGTCTTTTTTAGGATAAACTGTGTGTGTCAGCAATATTTCAGTTGCTGTTTAGCTGCTGGGCCCACCGTTTTATTGTACATGTTAAGAAAAAAAAAATTCAGCATTGGGTTCTAGTGTTTTGGGGCTGGAATTCAGTGTTTTGGGTTTTATTTTTTGTGCAGGGATATTTTATTACAAGGTAATAATTTACTGAAAAGTAATTCCTGCTCTTTACATATGCAACCTTGCATATTTTTCAATAAAAAAGTAATTCTTAAAAAAACTTGATGTGCTTCTTTTTCATTCTTTCCACCAAATCAATGCATAACACCACTCTTCCACACCACTTCCCCTTTAACCGTATGTTTTCTAATCTGGGATTTGTGACCTACTTAAATGTCAGGTCATATAAGGCTTGTGTTCCCTTTAAATTGGCTCTTTACATCCTCTAGAAATCCTTGTAGGTTGGACACCTCCTTGTATACAAAATGTGACCCAAAACCCTCCACATATTTTGGGGTTTGTCCACTTTAAGATGCTTTCTTCCAGTCCTGGTTCTCTCCCCATTTTTCATCTTATCAAAAAGGTGCACTCATGCACCAAGAATCTCATGCCTGTAAACATAATCTCCTTAACATTTAAAGTAATATGTATACTTAGATACTGATCCCTCTCAATTTCCTGTGCAGGAAGAGGTCATCCAGCCTAGTGGCCCCACTCCCTGGTATCATATAGTAAGAGCATTTGGGGGCCTCCTCATGTTCCCTTCTTCAAGGCTTTGAAGCTTGAAACTGAAATACTAGTTACGTAGAGCTACTTTCATTTACAAGAGTCCTGTTCATCCTCCTCTTTAAAGCATCAAAACCCTGCTAAGGTGGTAATGTTTAGACCACTAAAATGCATTGGTTCCTATTATATGTGCTGCCAGGAATAATTGAAATGAATACAATTTCAAACAGGAAGTGGGATCTATCGATCAAGAGATAAAATCTATAAGGCCTGTGTTTGTGTTGTGAGTAAGAAAACATATAAGGGAAAGAACGCGGGTGTCAGATCCCTGCCCTCCTCGCTAACTTGCGACAAAGGACCAGCCAACCTCACACCACGCTGTCACTTACGTAACAATGCCACTCTCAGCTGCACCCAGCACAAAGATTTTCCAGCTTGCAGGACCACAATCTAGGTGCGAGCAGCCCGAGAGTGCTTGTTACTGGGCTAATTACACAATTAACCCTTTAACTGCCACCACCCCCGTTTAAAAGACCGAGCCGGGGGAGACTCGTAATTTTGCAATACCAATTATAATTTTAGAATAAGCGTCTGCCACACACACTGCCACCACAGACAGGTCTGCTCAGAGTCTTACTCTACCACAGTAGCGCCCTTCAAGAGGCAGGTTCGTTTATAGCTTGCATTAAGAGCTTTAGAGACAAGGTTAACACTTTTCAACATAAGGGTTTATTATGAAAAGGTCAAAGTTGATGCAAATAAAATATTTACAGAAAAGATGTTTCAAAAGATAAAGACAATATACAGCCACAAAGCAATAAGGTAGAATTGGGAAGGAAGAATACTTGCAATTAATGTCCGAGGGTTGATCAGAGTTCGATCGATGAGCTAGGTAATCGGTTCTCGACTTGGCAGATGTTTCTTCCCTTGTCACCTCATCCCATGCTCGCCTTCAGGACTTCTCCAGAGCCTCCCCCATCCTCTGGAATGCTCTACCCCAATCCGTCCGATTTTCTCCTACTTTATCCACTTTCAGACGATCCCTGAAAACTCATCTCTTCAGAGAAGCCTATCTGGCCCCCACCTAACAACTGTACATTTATCTTCTCAATCAGCACATCACCCACAGTTATTACCTCTTGTATCTCTTGACCTTCCCTCTTAGATTGTAAGCTCTAAGGAGCAGGGCCCTCTGATTCCTACTGTATCAAATTGTAATGTATTTGTACTGTCTACCCTCAAGGTGTAAAGCGCTACGTAAACTGTTGGCGCTATATAAATACTGTATAATAATAATAATAATAAAAAGATAGCTATAATGTCACCATTTGCAGACCCTGCAGATCATGCTAATTTTAACATTGTTCTGAGTATTAAGGTGAATTCTACACCCAAGCAATTTGACTCAATACACTCTTCTGGTACCAGACACTCGGGAGGGTCTTCAGGCATTAACAGTTTTAGGGCACCAGCTCTGATATCTATTTTATGGGTCAAATAACAGTGAGTAACATCAAATATAGACAGTAAAACATGAGATGTAGGGCAGAGGTCTCAGAAATACATGTTTTCAACAAATCTGTCATTTTGGCAGGTTTGCAGCGCTTATGACTATTTGAATTCAAACTTGAAATCAATGCACAAATAGGTAAGAATAACCATCACAATATGCCATATTCCACTAAGAGCTTGAATTGAAGTTTGCTAATGTCACTGTTATTCTGTGTATCGCAACTGATCACAGTGCTTCAAAATTGTAACATTAATTCACAGCACATTCATTTGTTAAAAGATAACAGAGTGGTCTAAATAGAGTATAACTTTCTATCTGATGTGTGGTGCATGAGTTAAGGCTTAAGCATGTCTTGAACTCATCAGCAATGCCTACCAGTTTACTTTTACTAATGTGATGTGTGAAATTGTTGCAGTAATTACAGATGTCCTTTCCCTATAGGTACTAAAATAATTAAAGCCAAGCAACCAACCTTTTGGATATTCTGTATACTTTCCACTCATCTCTATTTGAACAAGGCCATGGCTGTTGTATTTTTACAAAATTATTTTTGGTGGATTTTAGTCCATGCTTTTTTTATGCTGAATAAATAAGGCTTTCTGTTTTTTTTTTTTATGAAATTGATTACAAAATGTAATAACTTATTTAATCTTAACTTATACTCAAATGGAAATGTGATATATTTGAAGCTACATATATATGGCTTACACTTGGTTTTAGGAATGTTCCAATGTTCCTGTATACTCCTACCTTAGATTAAAAGATTATTTAATAAAGCAGTCCCTTGATTACAAGTAATTTAACCAGAATTTGATTCATAAAGCAATATGGTAAACAGCCCTGAAAAGTGTGCATATTAGAAATGGTAGAGTAAATTCAGGTGTCCTCATCTGCCTGATTTTTCTGGATTAGGTACTAAAAATGTTAAAGCTAAGTATGACCTGGATTAGGTACTAAAAATGTTAAAGCTAAGTATGACCTCCAATCAACAAGAATTTGTAGAAACAAAAATCAGCAACAGCAGCTTAGAAAATTTTCTTTCAAAATCAGGTCTTTGAAGGCAGTACAGTTTCCCTGGTACGGTGAGGAAATATATATATTGATTAAAAAGGGAGGGTATAGTTAAATTAATGATCTCAATGATCTCAACACACTACAGCTGTCTGGTCTCAAAGTGGATCTACATTTATTTTTATGAATGTTTTTCTAACATATTTATAATGTATTTATTGTTACATTTCCCAAAAATTCAAAAAGGACCACAAAAGAATGCAAAATAACACAATTCCACCACCTCAAGTATACACTAACCAAAAATGACACAAAAATGTAATCATAAACCCTACTTTTTCTTTTTTAGATTCTTACAGCCTAACCCTAGGTTCATACCTGTGCAGCCGCGCGAGCTGCAGTTTGCGTGGGCACGAGAGCCCATAGGTGGGAACCTAGCCTAAGTGTTGTAAAAAAAATAAAAATAGCACAAGGGCATTACTTACAGTCATTGGAATGTGTCCCTTGTGCTGCTGTTTTCTCTGTTAGCTAAGATCCTCATCTATTGACCCCCTCACCGCTATAATCTCCTGGTGTGACAGGAGTTAATAGAACTCAGGGAGCTGTGATAAGCACTCATCAAGAGTGCCTGACTATGCCCGCCTTTTCGACCCAGCTCTTCCATTCAGAGAAGACATACTACAGCTTCCATGAATGAAATATGATCTATAAATGGAGGATGGGTAGTGATTGACAGATCCACCCTTCCATTCATAGATCATTTTCTTTTTTTTTTTCAATTATTTTTTATTGAAATCTTCATATTACAATATATAGTACCAAAAGTACAAAAATATAAAGTTGTAGAAGAACATATATTTAGTAATATACTGTAAGATGGGTAGAGGTGAATTCATTTTTCAAATGCATAAACAAGTAGGTAAACAACTTGTGATAAACTTAAGGCTGTCTATCAAACATTAACTGAGAGCACTCTGGAGGATGTGCATGAGATATAGAATGAAGATAAGTTTACATTTTTATAACTGTGGGGTTGAACAGGGGGTTGGAAATAATAGCATGGAAAAGGGGGTGGGTGGGTGTTGGTCTGACCATCATAGAAGCAGCTAGAAGCAAGTGGGGGTGAGTGAGAATAACAGCAAGGAGTGCAGCTTAAACCCTTTTAAACCAGGTTTTCCAGATTTTCCATTGATTATCAAATTGTTTGTTGGTGCCACATCTGTTGGCCAATATTGATTCATATACATAGTGAGTTTGGGTGTTTCTCAGTACTTCTGAGGTGTTTGGGGCTATGTTAGACTTCCAATACTGCGCTATTAGTGTTCTGGCAACCAGAAGAATATGTGTGGCAACTACCCGTGAGTCAGGGGAAAAGTGTTCTATTCCTATGTTCAGAATTGCAAGGCTTGGGTTTGGGGGTATTAAGATCCCTGTAACGCTTGAAATAATACTGGATATGCTCCTCCAGAAGCTAGTGAGATGTTTGTAGGTCCAGAACATATGGAGGAGGTTGCCTACTGCGCTGCATTTCCTCCAACATAGCGGGGAGCCGTTTGAGGAGAATTTGAGATTTCATAAGGTGTGAGGTACCACCGAAGTGCTATTTTTTGCGATAATTCCCAATGGTTGATACATTTAGAAGCTTTGTAGATGGACCTAAATGCGTATTGCCATTGAGAGACCGTGATATTTATGTTAAGATCGGCTTCCCATTTTAGATATGGGCAGGATTTGTAAAAGTACATTTTTCGTTGAAAAAGATTATAAAAGAGGGATATGCCTTTGGGTTTTGTGGGGGTTGCAGTATAAAACCTCCATATCTGGTCTGGTTTTTATAAAGTGGGAAATTTGGTTGTACGTGGAGCAATCTGTAGGAGTTAGGTTAATGTAGTGTGGGGAATTATTTGATAGTATTGTTTTTATATAGATCAGAAATTAAATTTATGCCCTTGGTGTGCCAATCGGAGACTTTGAGATTGGGGATCGCATGTGCAAGGGTGTTGAGAGGTATGGAAATGTCTATACTATTAAAGGTTGGAGTAGGTAATTTACGAAGGTCCCTCCAGGCAAGTAGAGATGCTTGTATAGTAAGAGGGAGTTTTGGTAAAGAAAATGATTGCCAGACATCGAGAAACAGAAGGGATTGCAAGTTTTTGGTCGGTCTCAAGGTCTGTTCAATATCACTCCACAGGATGTCAGGGTTGGGGCTAAGCCATGCTCCAAGTCGGGCAAGAATGGAGGCTCTGTAATAATCCTGGATATCAACTAGCCCCATGTCCCCTGCCATTCTATGCTTGGCCAAGAGAGTTTTTGAGCACCGTGGCCATTTAGAGTTCCATACAAATTGTGTGAGAAAGGAGTTTAGGGATCTGAGATGTTTATTAGACAATGGGATAGGAAGTAAATATGTACAGTATCTGTGGCAATAGAAGCATTTTAAATGAGGCCAGGCGGCCCGACCAAGAGAGTTCTATTTTAGCTAATCTCTTAGTTACTTTAGTTACTTTGTCTATTAAGGGTATGTAATTGGCATCTGCTAAATCTCGGTTGTTTGTTGTAATTTTTAGGCCTAAATATGATATGTTGGACTTGGCCCACGTATAGGGAAATGTTTTCTGGAGGTGAGATCTAAGATGGGGTGGTATAATTAATTCTAAGCTTACTGATTTTGTAAAGTTGACCTTATAAAAGGAAATCTGGCTAAACTTGTGTAAAGTCGCATGCACGTGGGGTAAGGAAGTTTTGGGGGAGGTTAGGAAGAGGATAATATCATCTACAAATAGGTTGATGTTGTGGGATTGGTTTTGGATAGAGTAACCCGTTATTTTAGGGGGAGTCCTTATTCTCTCAGCAAGTGGCTCTATTAAGAGATTAAAAATAGAAGGGGACAAGGGGCAGCCTTTCCTTGTGCCGTTGGTTATTGTGAAGGGGTTTGAGAGCATGTTAGATGTGTAGACCTGTGCACATGGTGAGGAATAGAGGGCCAGTATAGCGGATAATATGGGTCCCGTGAAGCCAAATTTTTGGAGGGTAAGGGTCATATAGCCCCAGTGTATCCTGTCGAATGCCTTCTCCGCATCCAAAGATAGGAGTGAAGAAGGCATCCGACAGGTCCTGGCATGATGAACGAGGTCAATGACCCTTCTAGTGGCATCTAATGCATGTCTGCCAGGGATAAATCCATTCTGGTCAGGTTTTATGAGGGTAGGTAGTATGAGTCTACGGGCCAAGATTTTAGCATATAACTTAACATCAGTGTTGAGAAGGGATATGGGCCTGAAGTTTGAAGGAATGTTAGGTTCTGTACCTGGTTTGGGAATAGTAACCACATAAGCCTTAAGCATCTCAGAGGGAAATGAGGCGGAGGACATCACATCTGCATAGACTGATTTTAGTGATGGGGATAATATATCTTGAAAGAGTTTATAATAATCATTGGTTAGCCCATCGGGGCCTGGCAATTTGCCAGATGGAAGTGTTTTTATCGCTTTTACGATCTCTGGCTCTGTGATGGGGGCATTAAGTGATGTGAGTTGTGCCTGGGAGAGAGAAGGGAGGTTAATATCTGCAAGAAAAGATTGTATGCAATCTTCCGTGGGTTGGGGGATATTTGGGACTTTTTCGAGATTGTATAGATTGGAGTAATACTCGGCAAATGAGTTTGCTATTTCTTTTGGGTTGATTATTTCTATTATTCACAGAGTGGAGTGGATATGGTATTTTTCTGTAGTTTGATTCTATGAACAAGAAATTTGCCTGCGCAGTTGCCTGAGAAGTAATGTGATAGTTTGAGAGCATGGACATGTTTCGTATTGTTCAATTGTTGGTGATTGTTGATTGTTGTGGTGGTACCCTCATGGGTGATTGTCTGTTTCGTCGGGTAACCCCATCAGTAAGTAATGGTGTGGTTATGAAGAGCTTTCGTAACTGGAAGCAGTGATCTGCGTTTTTGCATTGTAAATTGAGAGAGGTCCAGGAACAGTGGTATATGTGAAAATCTTTCTGGCGGTTGAGAGTTCTTACGGAAGGCTGCCATAAGCTGTTCTTTGGTGTGGAAAAAATGGACCCTCATTAGAACATCCCTAGGAATTTTGTCGGGGAGATGAGATGGCTTAGGGAGCCGGTGAATTCGATCTATGACCAGATCTGTTTCAGGTATTGAGGGCAGGATCACTGTCATAAGATCTTGGGCATATTGCTGCAACATTGCTGCAATTGCGTGGGATATACATCTGGAATCCCTCAAATCTTTATATTATTTCACCTGGACCTATCCTCGAGGTCTGCTACTTTCGCTTTGAGCCAGGTGATGTAATCAGATTGGTCATTATGTGCATCTACAAGTGTATTGTGCAATGCTCCAAAATTACCCATTTTTCGTTCGATATGGTCAATCCTTCCTACCTGCTCACCCACTTCAGTTTTAATATCGCTCATGCACTGCATCATATCTGCATGTAACGAGCTGCAGTGGGAGACAAGCATGTCTTTGAGGGTAGTATGAAGTATGGGTTTGTTAGCTGTGGGGAATTCAGTGATAGGGTTAGTTAGCTCCCTCATGTCTTCCAGGGAGTCCTGTTCATTGCTCTCCTGTTGTATGTCATCAGCCTTCCTTGGTTTGGACTTGGCTGGACTGCGTGAGAGCAGTGTGGAGGCTCCAGGGGAGTTCCGAGTGTGTTCGCTTTGTGAGCCTGGGCTGGAAGAGGCAGAGAGAGCCGCCTGTGGAGGACAGGGAGCCGTCTCCTGCACCAGCGCCATCTTGGTTATGGCCGCAGGCTGCCGGGGGGAAAGAAATCAGGGAGTATCTTCGGTTTTGCAACATCTTCCCTTTTGCGGGCCATACCTGCAAGTAGAGGGGATGTTTATGTTGCTGGCAGAGGGTGTCTTTCTCCGTGGAGTCACCCATGCTCATGCCGATACCCGTTGTTGGAGCGGAGCAGGAAGCTCAAGCGTCCATACAGCAGCGCCATAGCCATGCTCCCCCATAGATCATTTTCATTCACACATGATATAGTATGGTTTCTATGTATGGAGCAGCTGGTGGAAAGGGTCGGCATAGCTAGGCACTCTTGTTATTGAATAAACTTATTGTACATGCGATCAGAAATTCTGCCAGCAAAAGTCCGATGTGAGCTTTTGGTCGGAAATTCCAACCGTGTGTATGCTCCATCAGACTTTTGCTGGCGGAATTTCTGCCAGCAAAAGATTGAGAGCAGGTTCTCTATTTTTCAGACGGAAATTCCGATCGTCTGTAACAATTCCGACGCTCAAAATTCCTACGCATGCTCGGAAACAATTCGACGCATGCTCGGAAGCATTGAACTTCATTTTCTCGGCTGGTCGTAGTGTTGTATGTCACCGCATTCTTGACAGTCGAAAGTTCAGAGAACTTTTGTGTGACCATGTGTATACAAGGCAAGCTTGAGCAGAATTTCATCGGATAAACCATCCAAGGTTTTTCTGACAGAAATTCTGATCGTGTGTACGCGGCATTAGGCTTTAAGTGTCTTGAAACAGGATCAGCAGGATGTTTTATATATATTATATTAGCACAATGCAGTCATTTAAAAGGGGATGGACAAATTACAGTCATTTATTGAGATGGGATTATGCCCCATGACTAATTCTTTTACCACATTTTTTAGGTCTTAAATATACAGGATCTTTTCTATGCTTATTGTATACACAGTGTTCCATCATGTTAAGAGAGAGTCTTTCCTTGTCAAAAGAAGATTATTGAGTATACAATATTATAAAGATACATAAAGTAAGTTTACAAGGATCTATAAAATAAGCTCATTGTTTTACAGTAGGGTTTATATAGGTACATATCATGACATTTCAAATATTAAACATTGGGTTCACGTAAACCTAAATTAAAGATATATATCATTTCCTTAGTTACTTTTGTAGGTATTTAAATGATTTATACCTACTATACATATTGTTTACAAGTAGAGTGTATATAGGTCAAATAAATTCTGATAATGAGCTTTAATCGTAAGGTGGAGAAAAGGAAAGAGAAAGAAGAAAAAGGGTTGAAAGGTAGAGGTATGGTCCACAAGGTTGTCCCACTCGTCAGTTTATTATTCTTTTTAGTTCTCTTTGAAGCCTTAGAATGAGTGTCTCTGTAAGTCATTTAATCTGTTACCATGGCAACAGGACAGAGTCATTGAAGTTTGACAGGAACTGTTGTTTTATCCAAGGATGCCAAAGTTTTTCAAATTTTGGAATTTGATTTTGATCGATGGCTACCATCTTAGCATGGGACATTGTATTATTCATTCTGTGAATTGTTTCTGCTAGTACCAATGTAGGAGATTTCCATGCCTTGGCCACTGTTTGTTTTATTAGTTGGATCATAAGTTTGAATTGAGAGAGTGTTAACCATTCCGGTTTTAGATTAAGTAAAGTTAAATATGGATCTGGTTGTATTATTTTTTTAAATATTTTAGATGCAATCACGAAGACTTCCTTCCAGAAGGTTTGGATTACTGGGCACGTCCACCATATGTGTAAATATGTGCCTATTTCTGGGCATCCTCGAAAACAAAGAGCTGAGGTATTAGGTGAATATTTTGCCACTCTAGCGGGTACAAGGTACCAGCGAGTTAGGACTTTATAATTTGTCTCCAGTGCTAAGATGTTGGGTGAAGATGACTTAGATGTGAGCCATATGTTAGACCAGTCCGTGTCTTCTAAAGTTCGTCCCAGGTCCTCCTTCCACCTATGAACGTAAGAGGGTCTATTAAGATTTGCTACTCCATATAATTGATTATAAAGTGATGAAATTGTACCTTTTAGCAAATGGATCTTTTGTACAGATTGATTCAAAAATGGATAATTGGGATAATGGTGTATCCCCCTTTAGGAATGGTGTATAGAAATTTTTGATTTGGAGATATCTAAATATCTCAGAGATTGGTAGATCATATTTTTCTCTAAGCGATGGGAATGAAAGGAATGATTTAGATGCTATGAAGTCATTTAGTATCTGAATGCCTGATGTTGTCCAAGCTTTAAAAGAATTTGGGTAGATCCATGCCGGATAAAAGGCCGGATTTCTGATAAAAGAAAGGAGAGGATTGTGTGGAGATTGTAACTGATATTTGGTTTTTAGTTTATCCCAGAGAGATAAGAAGTGTTTAGTTATGGGATTAAGAATTTTAAAGCGGTCTTTAGGATCAAGCCATAATAAATTTGATATTAATAGAGAGTCATTTTCTGAAGCCTCTATAAATACCCATAATGGGATTTCCTGTTTTGCATGGTATTTGGACAGACTGGCCAAATGTGCTGCTCTGTAGTAGTTAGTAAAATTAGGGTATCCCAGGCCTCCTTTATTTTTGGGAAGATGTAGTGTGTGTATAGGTATACGTGGTTTAGAAGAGCCCCATATAAACGAAGTTGCTCTTTTTTGTACTATTCTCAAAAAATAGGAAGGAATTGGAATAGGGAGGACTCTGTATAGATAAAGCAATTTGGGTAGAATAGTCATTTTGATTGCATTAATCTTCCCTATCCAGGATAAAGGAAGTTGCGACCATTGTTTTATTAGATTTGTGATCTGTCTTAATACAGGAGGATAATTGGTTGAGAATAAGTCAGAATGAGATGCTGTTAAATGAATTCCAAGATATGGGATTGATTTTTCTGCCCATGTGAATGGGAGTGCAGCCCTAGCCGGGATCAATTCCATGTTTGTGAATGAAATATTAAGCACTAGGCATTTCTTAGGATTAATCATAAGGCCGGATAGGGCTGCAAATCCATCAAGAGCTGGTATTAAGTTAGGACCAGAGACCTGTGGTGATGATAGAAAAAGTAATATATCGTCTGCAAATATACATAATTTGTGTGTAATACCTCCTACTTCAATGCTAGTTATAGTTTGGTTTGTTCTGATGTATTGGGCCATGGGTTCGAGTATAAGGGCAAATAATAAGGGAGATAATGGGCAACCCTGTCGGGTACCTCTTTCGATATTAAAGGCTTCAGATTTGTATCCAGCATATTTTATATAGGCTTTGGGTTTATTATATAATGCTTTGATCCATGTTAAAAAGTGGGGTCCAAAACCCCATTTTTGTAATGAATATTGCATATATTGCCAGGATACTGTGTCAAATGCCCTCTTAATATCGAGAGATAGAAAACATAAAGGGATTTTCCGTTTTTTAGCAATATGTGCCAATAACACTGCCCTGCGTATATTATCGCCTGCCTGTCTATTTGGCATGAAGCCTACTTGATCTCTATGTATTTAATTTTGAGGCGTTTTGCTATTATTTTTGCTAATAATTTAATATCGAGGTTTAACAGAGAGATAGGCCGATAATTCACACAGGAAGTATCATCAGAAAGGGGTTTTGGGATCATACAAACAACTGCCATTAGAGTTTCTTGCCGAAAAGAATGTCCATCTAGAAGTTTGTTAAAAGTTTCAGTGAGAATGGGAGAGAGTATTTCTCAGAATGTTTTATAGTATAAAGCCGAGTAGCCGTCTGGGCCTGGTCTTTTGTTAAGTTTTAGGTCTTTTATGGCGTTAGCAACTTCATCTATAGTTATAGGCTCATCCAAACTGCTTTTTTGATTCTGAGATAACTCAGGTAAGGTTATTTTTGAGAAGAAGGATTCAACCTCTGTAGGATTAAATTCATTGTTTGTCTTGTATAAAGTTGCGAGATGTGAGTGAAATTTATGGACTATTTTAACTGGATTACAAGTGTAAACATTTTTTGATAATTTCAAACGTATTGGTTTGAAAGATTTGTTAGTTGAATTTAATGCCCGAGCCAAATATGTACCTGGTTTGTTTGTATTCATGTAGAAATTGTGTTTGGAGCGTTTGAGGGATTTATCAACTGACTCAGTGAGAAATAAATCGTATTCCAATCTAGATTTTTCCAGATGAGATTTTGTACTCTGAGATGGATTATCTTGAAATGATATGTAGGCTGCATTAAAATTGAGTTCTAGTTTTTTTGCTAGATTTTTGCGTTCCCGTTTAAATAGTGCCATTTGTCTTTGTATTGTACCACGCAAGACAGGCTTATGAGCTTCCCACAGTGTTATTGGGGAGATGTCTGTTGTATTATTAATTGATATGTATTCCTTTAAAGCAGTGGTTCTCAACTCCAGTCCTCGGGACCCACCAACAGGCCAGATTTTAGGCATTACCTAGGGGAGTTGCAGACTAGAATACTGCAATCACTGAGCAGCAAGTGATATCACCTGTGATGTATTTCAGCTATCTTGCAAACCTGGCCTGTTGGTGGGTCCTGAGGACTGGAGTTGAGAACCACTGCTTTAAAGCTTGTTCAATGGCCATCTGATGTAGTGGGTGTTTGAGCATTATGTCTGGTAAGTACCACATTGGGTCATACGCTTTTGGTATGGCTGAGGCTATAGTAGTGTATACTGCATTATGGTCATACCACGGAATCGGAATTATATCTGATGCAATAATTTCTAGTATCATTCCTATTGTTAGAAAAATATGATCTATTCTGGTGAAGGTTTGATGAGGGTGTGAGAAATAAGTGAATTTCTTTTTCATTGGGTTACTTTCTCTCCACGAATCTACTAGATTGTATTTGGAAAGAAGTTGAGAAAAAGGTAATCTAGAGGTTATTTTGGATGGTGTAAAAGGTGATTTATCTAGAAATGGGAGGAGGACCTGGTTCGAATTCCCACACATTATCACTGTTCCTATTTTGTGTGTATTAATCACTTGTAATATATGTGAGAGGAATGATGTAGGATGTTTGTTAGGAGCGTAGTAGGAAATCACCGTGATTGCTGTATCCATTATATAACCCATGAGTATCAGGTATCTACCTTCTGGGTCTTTAATTTCTGATGATAAGGTGAATGGTGTGGATCGGTGAAATGCAATTAGAGTTCCCCTTTGCTTGGTACAGGCAGAAGCCGTGTAAATTTGTTGATAAAAAGGAGAAATATATTTTGGAGTAGAATCTTTGGTGAAGTGTGTTTCTTGGAGGCATACTATGTGAGCCTTCTTGTTATGAAAAGTACGGAAGGCTTTGGTCCTTTTTTGAGGGACATTTATTCCCTGAACATTCAGGGAAAGTATATTCAGTGGTGCCATGGCAACAGATCAAATAGTTTTGACTTACTTTTTGTTATGCAGAGCTGACTGCGCAGATCAACCTGTGTGGACTGAAGAGATGAATAGATAGAAAAGAAACCAGTGAATTCTGGAGTAAAGAGTAAACAAAAAACATATGAGATTAGATGATACATTGCATAAATTATTTTTTGCAAGTAATCACAATTTACCCGTGAAAAAGAGTAAATATCTCTCTCAGGGGAATAAGTGCCTTCGTCACACTCCCACATAATATGGTTGGGAGAATGAGGAGGGCTAATGGGGGTACAGGGATCTTCCGCTTACAGGAGAGAAGTGCTATGTCAAAAGACATCAAAATGATGTTTCATTAATTGGAGTGCAGAATATAGTTTTTGTTGAAATTATTTATTCCAGGGTGGTTGTATATGGTTAGTCTTGCCCTAGGCTAAATAATTCAGTTAGAAAGGTACTGTTAATAACTTTGGTATTGATGAAGATAGTTTGAATTATTTTGGGATTTTAACCCTTTTAGAGTAAATATTTACATATTTTATTCATATGTAATTGTTTAGATATGTTAACTCATAAAATTGAGGTTGTATTGCTTCAGATTAGAATAAACAAAAACATAATTCTAGAACTAGTTAGGTAATAATATATTTGTTTTAAGAAAAGACAGAAAAAGCTTCCATTACTTCTGGATTATTGAACATATTTGTCCTAAAAAGTAATAAATCTATTGTTATTACCTGATAATATATAACTGAACAAGAATTTCCTTATTTCACTTATATATTCTAAGGCTATATGAATCAGAAGTAATAAGAAATATAACTGGAATGTAACATGATCCCACACAGTGTGTGACTATCAGAATGCAGTTACATTTAGTTATAAATACAGTTTTTTTATAGAGAACCATCTCTTAGTATAATAAATGAAGAGATATCAGGAATTAGGATGTCAGTCCATTGAATCTTCTTGGTCCATGGATAATGTGGCATAACGGCCTCTTTTGTGAGAATGATGATTCCCATTTTGTTCTGAAATTTTCTGAGTGCTGCCTGAAGGTGAAGATGATGTCATTCTTCTGCGTGTGGGAGAGTTGCTGCTTGTGGGTTCTGTCAGATTTAATTTTAAAAGCATTTGTTGTAGTTCATCTGCTGATCTGCTTCTGTAACTTGTACCTTGGTAGTTAAATCTGACTGAAAAGGGGAAGCCCCATTGATACATAATGTTGTGGCGTTGCAGTTCCATTAGTTTGGGTTTCATGGATCGTCTTTTAGTAATAGTAAGTTGGGATAGGTCAGCAAAAATTTAATAATTGTGTCCTTGAAAATTAAGTTCCTTTTTTTCTCTTGCAGCAATTAGTATTTGTTCTTTCGTTCTGTAATAATGAAATTTTGTGATTATATCACGTGGGGGTCCATCTTTCTTTTTGGCTGTGAGGGCTCTGTGTACTCTGTCCAGTTCATATTTGGCTCAGGCATTAAATTCAACTAACAAATCTTTCAAACCAATACGTTTGAAATTATCAAAAAATGTTTACACTTGTAATCCAGTTAAAATAGTCCATAAATTTCACTCACATCTCGCAACTTTATATAAGACAAACAATGAATTTAATCCTACAGAAGCTGAATCCTTCTTCTCAAAAATAACCTTACCTGAGTTATCTCAGAATCAAAAAAGCAGTTTGGATGAGCCTATAACTATAGATGAAGTTGCTAACGCCATAAAAGACCTAAAACTTAACAAAAGACCAGGCCCAGACGGCTACTCGGCTTTATACTATAAAACATTCTCAGAAATACTCTCTCCCATGCTCACTGAAACTTTTAACAAACTTCTAGATGGACATTCTTTTCAGCAAGAAACACTAATGACAATTGTTTGTATGATCCCAAAACCCCTTTCTGATGATACTTCCTGTGTGAATTATCGGCCTATCTCTCTGTTAAACCTCGATATTAAATTATTAGCAAAAATAATAGCAAAACGCCTCAATAGCATTATAGGAAAATTAATACATAGAGATCAAGTAGGCTTCATGCCAAATAGACAGGCAGGCGATAATATACGCAGGGCAGTGTTATTGGCACATATTGCTAAAAAACGGAAAATCCCTTTATGTTTTCTATCTCTCGATATTAAGAGGGCATTTGACACAGTATCCTGGCAATATATGCAATATTCATTACAAAAATGGGGTTTTGGACCCCACTTTTTAACATGGATCAAGGCATTATATAATAAACCCAAAGCCTATATAAAATATGCTGGATACAAATCTGAAGCCTTTAATATCGAAAGAGGTACCCGACAGGGTTGCCCATTATCTCCCTTATTATTTGCCCTTATACTCGAACCCATGGCCCAATACATCAGAACAAACCAAACTATAACTGGCATTGAAGTAGGAGGTATTACACACACATTATGTATATTTGCAGATGATATATTACTTTTTCTATCATCACCACAGGTCTCTGGTCCTAACTTAATACCAGCTCTTGATGGATTTGCAGCCCTATCCGGCCTTATGATTAATCCTAAGAAATGCCTAGTGCTTAATATTTCACTCACAAACATGGAATTGATCCCGGCTAGGGCTGCACTCCCATTCACATGGGCAGAAAAATCAATCCCATATCTTGGAATTCATTAACAGCATCTCATTCTGACTTATTCTCAACCAATTATCCTCCTGTATTAAGACAGATCACAAATCTAATAAAACAATGGTCGCAACTTCCTTTATCCTGGATAGGGAAGATTAATGCAATCAAAATGACTATTCTACCCAAATTGCTTTATCTATTCAGAGTCCTCCCTATTCCAAATCCTTCCTATTTTTTGAGAATAGTACAAAAAAGAGCAACTTCGTTTATATGGGGCTCTTCTAAACCACGTATACCTATACACACACTACATCTTCCCAAAAATAAAGGAGGCCTGGGATACCCTAATTTTACTAACTACTACAGAGCAGCACATTTGGCCAGTCTGTCCAAATACCATGCAAAACAGGAAATCCCATTATGGGTATTTATAGAGGCTTCAGAAAATGACCCTCTATTAATATCAAATTTATTATGGCTTGATCCTAAAGACCGCTTTAAAATTCATAATCCCATAACTAAACACTTCTTATCTCTCTGGGATAAACTAAAAACCAAATATCAGTTACAATCTCCACACAATCCTCTCCTTTCTTTTTTCAGAAATCCGGCCTTTTATCCGGCATGGATCTACCCAAATTCTTTTAAAGCTTGGACAACATCAGGCATTCAGACACTAAATGACTTCATAGCATCTAAATCATTCCTTTCATTCCCATCGCTTAGAGAAAAATATGATCTACCAAACTCTGAGATATTTAGATATCTCCAAATCAAAAATTTCTATACACCATTCCTAAAGGGGGATACACCATTATCCCAATTATCCATTTTTGAATCAATCTGTACAAAAGATCCATTTGCTAAAGGTACAATTTCATCACTTTATAATCAATTATATGGAGCAGCAAATCTTAATAGACCCTCTTACATTCAGAGGTGGGAGGAGGACCTGGGGCGAACTTTAGAAGACACGGACTGGTCTAACATATGGCTCACATCTAAGTCATCTTCACCCAACATCTTAGCACTGGAGACAAATTATAAAGTCCTAACTCGCTGGTACCTTGTACCCGCTAGAGTGGCAAAATATTCACCTAATACCTCAACTCTTTGTTTTCGAGGATGCCCAGAAATAGGCACATACTGGTGGACGTGCCCAGTAATCCAAATCTTCTGGAAGGAAGTCTTCGTGATTGCATCTAAAATATTTTAAAAAATAATACAACTAGATCCATATTTAACTTTACTTAATCTAAAACCGGAATGGTTAACACTCTCTCAATTCAAACTTATGATCCAACTAATAACGGCTGCAAAACAAACAGTGGCCAAGGCATGGAAATCTCCTACATTGGTACTAGCAGAAACAATTCACAGAATGAATAATACAATGTCCCATGCTAAGATGGTAGCCATCGATCAAAATCAAATTCCAAAATTTGAAAAACTGTGGCATCCTTGGATAAAACAACAGTTCCTGTCAAACTTCAATGACTCTGTCCTGTTGCCATGGTAACAGATTAAATGACTTACAGAGACACCCATTCTAAGGCTTCAAAGAGAACTAAAAAGAATAATAAACTGACGAGCGGGACAACCTTGTGGACCATACCTCTACCTTTCAACCCTTTTTCTTCTTTCTCTTTCCTTTTCTCCACCTTACGATTAAATCTCATTATCAGAATTTATTTGACCTATATACACTCTACTTGTAAACAATATGTATAGTAGGTATAAATCATTTAAATACCTACAAAAGTAACTAAGGAAATGATATATATCTTTAATTTAGGTTTACGTGAACCCAATGTTTAATATTTCGAAATTTCATAATATTTACCTATATAGACCCTACTGTAAAACAATGAGCTTACTTTATAGATCCTTGTAAACTTACTTTATATATCTTTATAACATTGTATACTCAATAAACTTCTTTTGACAAGGAATATACCAACTTAAAACTATTGCCCTTTTTTGAACCCTTTGGAAAAGTTGCAACACCATTTTCAACCATATTCCTGTGGTCATTCCTGAGAAAGATGAGCTGTGGTAGTAGTTTTGGTTCAGAGTGCCACAAGTCAGCAACCCTAGATTCAGCAAAAGAGCCCCAGACCATCACGTTTCCTCCTCTATGTTTGACAGCTGGCATCACACATTAACCACTTAAGGACCATCCTCATTTTGGAATTTAGGTGTTTACATGTCTTAAACAGTTATACATTATATATTTTTTTTTCTAACACCCTAGAGAATAAAATGGCGGTCATTGCAATACTTTTTTCCACACCGTATTTGTGCAGCGGTCTTACAAGCGCGCTTTTTTGGAAAAAAATCACTTTTTTGAATAAAAAATAAGACAACTGTAAAGTTAGCCCAATTTTTTTATATTGTGAAAGATAATGTTACGCTGAGTAAATTGATACTAAACATGTCACGCTTCAAAATTGCACCCGCTCGTGGAATGGCGTCAAACTTTTACCCTCAAAAATCTCCATAGGTGATGTTTAAAAAATTCTACCGGTTGCATGTTTTGTGTTACAGAGGAGGTTTAGGGCTAGAATTATAGCTCTCGCTCTAACGATCGCGGCGATACCTCACATATGTGGTTTGACCAATGTTTTCATATACAGGCGCTACTCACATATGCGTTCGCTTGCTGCACGCAAGCTCATCGGGACAGGGCGTCTAAAAAAAAAAAATATTTTTCTTATTTATTTTACATGATTTTATTTATTTTTACACTGTTTAAAAAAAAATTGTGTCACTTTTATTCCTATTACAAGGAATGTAAACATCCCTTGTAATAGAAAAAAGCATGACAGGTCCTCTTAAATATGAGATTTGGGGTCAAAAAGATGCGATCGCCTCCATTGCCGACAGCTCCGGTAAGTGGTGGAGGGCACCGGATTGTGGCCACCGATAAAAGTGATCTCGCGGTGAATCTGCCGTAGAGACCACTTTTATCTTGTAGCCGACCGCCGGCCAAAAAGGGGATACCGAGGTTATGAGGCTAGCTACTGAGATAACAACGATATCCTACCCCAAAAAAGTAACGTACATCGGCGTGCGGCGGTCGGCAAGTGGTTAAGAAATTATCTTTTCACCTACTCGGCGATGCACAAAGACCCTGCATGATGAACTGAGGATCTCAAATTTTTATTCAGCTGCCCAAAATACCTTTTTCCAGTCTTCAGTAGTCCACTTGCGGTGCTTCATTATTTTGCCATCTTAGCAATGGCTTTCTTACAGCCTCTCAACCTGTCAAACCTGCAGCTCAAAGTCTTCTCTTCACAGTTGAAACTGAGACTTGCTTACTTTGAACAGTGGTAGGCTGTGTTCTGTGAGCCACCTGTCATGCAAGCTGTTGACTCTCAGAGACTTGTCTTCTGATTCTGTTGTGGCTTTGAGTCTGCCAGACCTCCTTTTGCCAGAGTTGCTTCCAGTGTCCAAGTACCTTTGATGGTGTGGGAAACTGTACTCACTATACACTGCACTACTTCCTGAAGTTTAACACTGTCCAAATATTGCTTAACCACTTCAGCCCCAGAAGGATTTACCCCCTTCCTGACCAGAGCACTTTTTGCAATTCGGTACTGCGTCGCTTTAACTGACAACTGCGCGTTTGTGCGACGTTGTACCCAAACAAAATTGACGTCTTTTTTTCGCACAAATAAAGCTTTCTTTTGGTGGTATTTGATCCCCTCTGCGGTTTTTATTTTTTGCGATATAAACAAAAAAAGAGTGACAATTTTGAAAAAAATGCATTACTTTTTACTTTTTGCTATAATAAATATCCCCCAAAAATATATAAAAAAAACAATTTTTTTCCTCAGTTTAGGCCGATATTTATTCTTCTACATATTTTTGGTAAAAATAGGTGTATATTGATTGGTTTGCGCAAAAGTTATAGCATCTACAAAATAGGGGATAGTTTTATGGCATTTTTATTTTAAATTTTTTTATTAGTAATGGCAGCGATCTGCGATTTTTGTCGGGACTGTGACATTATGGCGGACACATCGGACATTTTTTAAACTATTTTGGGACCATTGTCATTTATACAGCGATCAGTGCTATAAAAATACATTGATTACTAGACATGTGCAATCGTTTTCGTCCGAATGCATTTTCGTCCGAATTTTGTGTGTTTTCATTCATTTTAACAAACGATAACAAACGTGCAGAATCTGAAAACCAAAAGATCCGACATGAACAAATGCTTTTTTTTCATTTTCATTGTGACAACAGTTCGAAATAGATAGGAGATTCGACATGACGCTGACAATAGTGATCTGTGTCCATCGAACCTGTGGTCGAATGTGCCTAACTTTAGCTCTGTTAGTTCAAGATTATTCTACATAGAGAGAAAAGATTAGACGTAGAGAGAATAGATTTGACATTATTGTTCAATTCGAGTTATTACTGTATTAACTATATTTCAATAATTCATATTGATGAGGAAAGTTCCAAGAAAAATCCGTTAAGTTCTCGTGTAAAAACTCCAAAATTGATTTAATAATAAAATAGCAAAATGTTACAAAAACAATGTCAAAATTTAGAATCTAAAAATAGATTATTCTTAAAATGAAGTTTAAGGCCCCCTTCACACGAGGCGGACTCCACTTCCACGGAGTCCGCCTCTGTCCGCCGGCTCAGCGGAAGATCAGTCCGTTGATCTCTGCTGAGCCGGCGGATGACAGGTCCCTCTCTGCTCACTGAGTGGGGAGGGGCTTGTCAGGCGCCGCTGCCGCCTATGGAGGGATCGGATGAAAATGGACAGCATGTCCGTTTTCATCAGATCTCACCCGATCCAATCTGCCAGCGATGGACCTGGACGTAGGGCCATCCGACTGCTTTTAGCGGATCGGACCGGGTCGGATGGCAGCGGACATGTCTCCGCTGACATCCGTCGCTCCATAGGCTAACATGGAGTGCCCGTTCAGGTCCGCCGTCAAAACTGACAGGCGGACCTGAACGGTCCGATCGTGTGAAAGGGGCCTAAATCAGATATGTCTGTGTGTAAAAGTAGCATCAATGTCTTAAGATGTATGTGTGTGAGTGTGTCCTCATGGAGAGCTGCAATGGATGTCTTCCTTTGTATCCTCCTGTTACAAGCTTTTCTACTCCTAAAAAACCAACCCCTCCCTTTTCAATGAAGAAAGTGGTAAAAAGGTTTATTTTTTCCTTATAGTCCCAGAGAAAAACCAGGAACTTTCAATGAGCAACATTCCCTCCCACCTTTTTAAAAAGGTGGGTGTCATTCATTCCAACACAGGATGTGAAATACAAAACCATGTCTAATCAAAACATTCCATGGGGATGGCATATCTACTTTGTCAGTGTAAAGTTAAACATATACAATATAAGTTTCTTTTTAACATCTAAAACAAGTACTACATATATCTCAGTATATAGAATGTTCTTAATAATATCCTAAACAAGAAATATTGTAATATAAAGAAGTTATGTTCTTTAACTAAAACTAGTTACAACTTAAGTAATATGAATTCTTTCTTGTCATGTGATGGGGAGGTGAAACAAATTGATACCACATGAGAGTTCTACATAGAACTGCTTTTGAACCTCTCCCAAGAAATGCATATGAAGTTATAAACAAATCTTTATATAAATATATGTAAAAATCTCTCTCTCTCTCTCTATATATATATATATATTTCACTTTATCCATATCTAGATGATATACATAAGCAAGTCAATCATTCTCAAAAGACCCAAATTCATTCATAAACTCTGATATTCTAACAATTATAGAGACAATAGCAAAAAAGGTCGAATGTGCCTAACCTAACTCTATTAGTCCAAGATTATTCGACATAGAGAGAAAAGATTTGACATGAAGATTTGACGAAGCAGTCGCCGCGAGCGGACACTTATGGTCAAATGCTCCGCCCATAGGCTATAGAAGAATTCTAATGTTGGTTGACTAGTAATAATAATTAATAAATATAATTATTACTAGTGTAATACAACATTAGAATTCTACTACAGCTTGTAGCAGGACATTCGAACGGAAATGTACGATTGCAGCGTCGTACAGTTTAGCTGCTCCAACGAAACAAAATAAATAAGAACAAATTTCGGGGGTGACTATATAAATGTATTTTTCGGACGAAAACGAAATTCCAAAACAAAATATTTCAGTGTGCACATGTCTATTGATTACTGTGTAAATGACACTGGCCGTGAAGGGGGTTAACCACTAGGGGGCGATGAAGGGGTTAAGTGTGTCCTAGGGAGTGATTCTAACTGTGTGGGAGGGGCTACAACACACATGACAGCGATCACTGCTCTCGATGACAGAGAGTAGTGATCTCTGTCCTGTCACTAGGCAGGAAGGGGAAATGCTTTGTTTACAAAAGCATCTCCCCTTTCTACCTCTCTGTGACACGATCGCAGGCACCCAGCGGACATCAAGTCTGCGGGACCCACGGTCACGGAGAATGCGGCGCGCGCATGCCACTTCTTAAACGGGACGTACCTGTACGCCCTTTTGCCCACCAGCGCCATTCTGCCGACTTATATCGGCATGCTCTGGTCGGGAAGCGGTTAAGAGGGTGTATTAACCACTTGCCGACCTCTGTCAGCACATATACGTCAGCAGTAGGGATGAGCTTCGTGTTCGAGTCGAACCCATGTTTGACTCGAACATCGTCTGTTCGACCGTTCATCGAATTGCGAACGACATGGGCCCTTCGCACCAAATTCGTGTGGCGTGTCACGGCCCATAATTCATTGCTGGCTGATGATTGGCCAAGCATGCACTATGACCCGCATGCTTGGCCAATCACAGCCCCGTCAGTAGAGAGAGCTGTAATTGGCCAAAGCCAGGGTGGCTTTGTCCAATTATGGCTCAGGGGGTTTAGAACACGCCCCACACTATATAAGGCTGCCTGCACAGTGGCCCTGTGTAGTGTGTTCCGGCGTGCTGAGAGATAGAGAGAGATGGAGAGACAGTGTCATTTCATTTGAGTTAGATTAGGCAGGACAGTCAGTCAGTTAGCTGCACTTACAGTGTATTGTGTATATATATGCATCCCAGGTGTTGTATATATATATATATATATATATACATATATATATATATATATACACTGTATTCAGTTTAGCTAGATCCGTTCCTGTTATCTTCCTACTGACAGGCAGGCTTGTCTTGTTACAGTATTTACAGCTACCTGAAGAAAATTGCTGGTGTTCTTTTGATCCTATTAGTACCACAGTCAGGCAGCTAGACTATTTACAGTTAGTGTAGTGCATCCTCCTCACAGTGTTCAGCCAAAGCTACAGGTTAGTTTAGTGACCTCTGCACAGTGTTCAGCTAAAGCTACAAATTAGTGTAGTGCGTCCCCCTCACAGTGTTCAGCTAAAATTACAAGTTAGTGTAGTGCGACCTCTGCACAGTGTTCAGCTAAAGCTGCAAGTTAGTGTAGTGCGTCCTCTGAACAGTGTTCATCTAAAGCTACAAGTTAGTGTAGTGCGTCCTCTGAACAGTGTTCATCTAAAGCTACAAGTTAGTGTAGTGCGTCCTCCTCACAGTATTCAGCTAAAGCTACAAGTTAGTGTAGTGCGTCCTCTGAACAGTGTTCAGCTAAAGCTACAAGTTAGTGTAGTGCAACCTTTGCACAGTGTTCAGCTAAAGCTACCTGTAGAAGGTTGGTGGTGTTTTCCTGATCCTATCACTATCGCAGGCAGCTAAAGTATTTACACGTTAGTGTAGTGCGACCTCTGCACAGTGTTCAGCTAAAGCTACCTGTAGAAGGTTGGTGGTGTTTTCCTGATCCTATCACTACCGCAGGCAGCTAAAGTATTTACACGTTTGTGTAGTGCGAGCTCTGCACAGTGTTCAGCTAAAGCTACCTGTAGAAGGTTGGTGGTGTTCTCATACTGTAGGTAGGCAGTTGATTTTGCTAGCTGCAGTATCAAAATATATATATATATATATATATATATATATATATATATATATATATATATATATATATATATATTAAAAAAAAAAAAAAAAAATATATATATATATATATATATATATATATATATATCCCAGCTTAGTGCAGCTACAGGCCATTAGTATGTCTGGAAGGCCAACAAGGAGAGGCAGACAGTCACAAGCCAATAAAAGAGGGCAAGCAGGCTCTGTGTCTAGAGGCAACGGTGCTGGTCATGGAGACGGTGCATCCTCATCAGCACGAGGCCGTGGGGCACACTTGGCCTTTTTTTCGGCAGCTGGCCGTGTTGAGCCGCAACATGCGGAAGACTTGGTCGAGAGGATGACCAAGCCGTCCTCATCCTCCTCATCCTCCCTCACCCATGCTCAGGGTACTTTGTCTGGCAAAGCAGCTGCCAACGTGGCCTCTTCCCTCGGCTCAATGGCATCAGTGACTCCTTCCCTAGCCCTACCATGTCCTCCTGAGGAGTCCCTTGAACTGTTTGACCACAGTGTTGGGAACATGCTCCAGGAGGATACCCAGTGTTTAGAAGGCTCTGATGATGATGCTGAGCTAGATGAAGGCAGTAACATGAGCATGGACAGAGGGGGTGCCCAAGAAGGACAGCAATCTGGCAGTCATGCTCCCCCTGCTGCAGCATACTGCCAGGTTTGCTCCAGTGATGAGGAGGGAGGGGATGATGAGGTCACTGACTCAACGTGGGTGCCTGATAGGAGAGAGGAGAAAGAGGAGGAGGCAGGATGCCCTCCAGGGGCCAGCCTAAGGGCAGCACACTGACTGCATCACACCGCAAATCTCCGCATGTGCAGGGCACTGCTGTCTCTGCACGTTATTCCAAAAGTTCTTTGGTGTGGGCCTTTTTTGAGATGAGTGCATCAGATCGCACCGCTGCTATTTGCAACATATGCCTCAAGCATATCTCGCGTGGCCAAAACATCTCCCGCTTGGGCACCACATGCTTGACCAGACATATGTTGACCTGTCATGCAGTTCGTTGGCAAGCATATCTAAAAGACCCACACCAAAGAACAAAGAGGACCTCTCCTTGCTCCTCATCAGCTGAGATCTCCAACCCCACTATACCTTCAGTCCTCTCTGAGACCTGCACTGAGAGGAATGAAGGTGTAAAATTAGGTGTGTCACAGCCAAGTACTTGTGGGCAATCTGCTTTCGGTACACCAACGTCAGATTGTACCAGGCAAATTTCCCTGCCATAGCTGCTGCACCGCCGAAAGAAGTTCGCTCCCAGCGATGCACATGCCCAGTGGTTGAATGCTAGCTTGGCAAAATTGCTAGCACTTCAACTGCTACCTTTTCAGTTGGTAGACTCTGCCCCCTTCCGTGAGTTTGTGGAATGTGCGGTTCCTCAGTGGCAGGTACCCAAACACCACTTTTTATCGTGGAAGGCGATTCTGGTTCTCTACCGGCATGTGGAAGGCAAAGTCTTGGCCTCGCTGGACAGGGCAGTCAGTGGTAAGGTGCATATTACCACTTACTCATGGTCCAGCAGGCATGGACAGGGATGTTACCTAGGTTTCACGGCGCATTGGGTGACTCTGCTGGCAGCTGGGAAGGATGCAGGACAAGGTGCAGTAGTGTTGGAGGTTGTTCCGCCACCATGCCTCCAAAATGCCACTACTAATGATTGTGACACACCTCTCTCCTCCACCCCCTCCTCTTCTTCTTCCTCCATGGCCTCTTCCTTCCTCGGAACCAGCGGTGCTCCGTAGCCATTCAAGGGGCTACGCAAGTACGCAGGCCAAAAGATGCCATGCGGTGCTTGAGCTGGTGTGCTTGGGGGACAGGAGCCACACTGGGGCAAAGGTTCTGTCAGCTCTGCAGGGGCAGGTTCAGAGGTGGTTGACACCATGCCAACTTAAGGCAGGAATGGTGCTTTGCGACAATGGCACCAACCTCCTCTCCGCCCTCCAACATGGACAACTGACCCATGTGCCCTGTTTGGCTCACGTCCTTAACTTGGTGGTGCAGCGGTTCTTGGGCAGGTACCCGGGCTTACAGGATGTTCTGAGGCAGGCCAGGAAAGTCTGTGTGCATTTCCGCCAGTCATATAATGCCAGTGCTCGGCTGGCAGACCTCCAAAAGGAATTGAACCTGCCCAAGAACCGCCTAATCTGTGACATGCCCACCAGGTGGAACTCAACCTTGGCCATGCTGCAGCGGCTGCACACACAGAAGAAGGCCATCAATGAGTACCTGTGCGACTATGGCACCAGGACAGGGTCAGGGGAGCTTGTTTTTTTTTCCCCACGCCAGTGGGCCATGATCAGGGATGCATGCACTGTCCTGTCACCATTTGAGGAGGCCACGAGGATGGTGAGCAGTGACAATGCATGCATCAGTGACACAGTCCCCCTTCTCCACCTGTTGGAGCACACGCTGCATGGAATAATGGACAGGGCACTTGAGGCAGAGCAGAGACTGGAAGAGGAGGACTTCCTTAGCTCTCACAGCCCCCTTTATCCAGACAGTGTTCCTGCGTGCCCGCCGATCACACAGGAAGAGGAGGAGGAGGAGGAGGAGAAGGATTGTGTCAGTATGGAGGTGGAGCCTGGCACTCAGCATCAGCAGCAGTCTTTAAGGGATCATTTAGAGTCCCAAGAAACCCATGGACTTGTACGTGGCTGGGAGGAGGTGGCTGTGGATCATGTCGTCCTTAGTGACCCAGAGGACTCCGGACCGAATGCCTCAGCAAACCTACGCTGCATGGCCTTCCTGATCCTGCAAAGCCTGCGGAAGGATCCTTGTATTCGTGGTATCAAGAAGAAGGACCAATACTGGCTATCAACTCTCCTTGATCCACGTTTCAAGGATAAGGTTGCGGACCTTATCTTGCCTTTGCAGAGGGAGCAGAGGATGAAAAATCTTCGGGAGGCCTTGCAGAAAGGTCAGCGCAACGCGTTCCCAGAGACTGGGAGGTTACAAACTCCTGTTTCTGGACAACGTGTTGCTGAGGCTTTGGTCAGTCAAAGAAGGAGCGGTGGAGAAGGTGGCCGTCTGACCGATGCGTTCAGACAATTTTTTAGTCCGCAGCCCCAAGGTCTGATCGGTTCCAGCAACCATCACCAGCGTCTGTTTTACATGGTGCAGGAATACCTAGGGGCAAGATCTGGCTTGGACACCTTTCCCACCGAAAATCCTCTGGGTTACTGGGTCTTGAGGATGGATCACTGGCCAGAGCTTGCACAGTATACAATTGAGCTACTGGCCTGTCCTGCATCCAGCGTTCTTTCGGAACGCACATTCAGTGCTGCTGAAGGCTTTGTAACCGATCACAGGGTGCGTCTGTCCACCGACTCGGTCGATCGACTGACCTTCATAAAAATGAATCAGTCTTGGATCACCACCAGCTACCAAGCACCTGATGCTGATGTAACCGAATATTTTTGGAAATGTCAGATCCCTTCAAAGACTGCCTATGCTGATGCTGAGGGAATATCCTGTTATGCTGAGTAATTATCCTCTTCCTCCTCAATGATCATGCTGATAGCTTGTAAGGACAATTTTGGCTCTGGGAGCCACCACCAGTGCCTAAGGCCCAATTTTTAAGCCCCTGTTTTACAGGGGCATGTAATTACAATCTTTGATGCAATTCTTTGCAGCAGGGCTAGTTCCTGCGCTCCAACTAGAGTATCTGTGAGGGGTTGCAGTGTTGTGGCACCAGCACCTGTGCCTACTGCCTAATTTTTCAGCCCCTGTTTAACAGGGGCTTGTAATTACAATTTTTGATGCAATACTTTGCAGCAGGGCTCATTCCTGCATTCCAACTAGAGTATCTGTGAGGGGTTGCAGTGTTGTGGCACCAGCACCAGTGCCTAAGGCCCAATTTTTCAGCCCCTCTTTAACAGGGGCGTGTAATTACAATTTTTGATGCAATACTTTGCAGCAGGGCTCGTTCCTGCGTTCCAACTAGAGTATCTGTGAGGGGTTGCAGTGTTGTGGCAACAGCACCAGTGCCTAAGGCCCAATTTTTCAGCCCCAGTTTAACAGGGACGTGTAATTACAATTTTTGATGCAATACTTTGCAGTAGGGCTCGTTCCTATGTTCCAACTAGAGTATCTGTGAGGGGTTACAGTGTTGTGGCAACAGCACCAGTGCCTAAGGCCCAATTTTTTAGCCCCTGTTTAACAGGGGCGTGTATTTACAATTTTTGATGCAATACTTTGCAGCAGGGCTCGTTCCTGTGTTCCAACTAGAGTATCTGTGAGGACTTACAGTGTTGTGCCACCAGTACCACCACCACCACCACCAAAGGCCCAATTTTTCTGGCCCTGTTCAACAGGGGCATGTAATTACAATTCTTGATCTAATATTTCACAGCAGGGCCCGTTTCTGCACCCACCATGAGTAACTGTGAGAACTTACAGTGTTGTGCCACCAGCACCACCACCACCACCAAAGGCCCAATTTTTCTGGCCCTGTTCAACAGGGGCATGTAATTATAATTCTTGATCTAATATTTCACAGCAGGGCCCATTTCTGTGCCCACCAAGTGTAACTGTGAGGATTTACAGTGTTGTGGCACCACCATCACCAAAGGCCCAATTTTTCTGACCCTGTTCAACAGGGGCATGTAATTACAATTCTTGATCTAATATTTTCACAGCAGGGCCCTGTGATTGCTTACAGTATTGTGGCTACAACAACACCTAAGGCCCAAATTTGTGCTGAGTATATAGGGCAGGCCTCTACTTTCAAACATCCAACTTACAAACGACTACTTGCAAACAGAAGGAGACAACAGGAAGTGAGATAAAATCTACCCCATAGAAAGGGAAATTCTCTACTGTAAGAGTTAATATGGGAAAAACTTTTCTCCTTTACACTGATGCTTTATCACCAATCCTTGTTTCACTAAATACCCCAAATTTTCAAAAAATATTTGTCATTGGGACAAAAAGTGAGGTGAAATCTTCTGAAGAGGAGCACAGACAGCAAATCAAATGTCACAGGGGTGATAACCCTTCCCTATGTTTTCCAAAAAGCTTAAAAACAGATTTTTTGGCTGGAGCTACACTTTGAAAATGTACCAGTTCAAAATTACAAACAGATTCTACTTAACAACAAACCTACAGTCCCTGTCTTGTTTGCATTGCCTGTAAACTGCTGTTCAGAGTATATAGGGCCTGGGGGGCTCACACCTTTCCTTTTTTAATTTGGGTGTGGGGTTCCCCTTAATATCCATACAAGACCCAAAGGGCCTGGTAATGGACTTGGGGGTACCCATGCCATTTGTCTCACTGATTTTCATCCATATTGCCAAATGACTTTTTTTCCTTTAAAAATGACATTTTGTGCAGGGACTGTTCTAAGCACGGGAAACACGCGCCACTTTACAGGCATACTATAGACACCCCGCAGGTACGATATTTAAAGGACTATTTCACTTTTTTTTTACTTTAAGCATCATTAAAATCACTGCTCCCGAAAAAAACTGCCATTTTTAAAAGTTTTTTTTGCATTGATACATGTCCCCTGGGGCAGGACCCGGGTCCCCAAACCCTTTTTAGGACAATACTATGAAAATTAGCCTTTAAAATGAGCACTTTTGATTTTGAACGTTCGAGTCCCATAGATGTCAATAGGGTTCTAACGTTTGTGCAAATTTTCGGTCCGTTCGCAGGTTCTAGTGCGAACCGAACCTGGGGGGTGTTCATCCCTATTCAACAGAATGGCACGGCTGGGCAAAGTAACGTACCTGTACGTTACTTTGAATTTCCCACCATGCACACGCGCCTGCCACGAGCTGCATGCCCGCGGGACCCACAGACTCGATCGCCGCTGGGATACCAGCGATCATGTCACGGAGCTAAAGAATGAGGAGATGCCGATGTAAACAGCATCTCCCCGTTCTGCCTAGTGACAGGACACCTATCGTCTGCTCCCTGTCATCGGGAGCAGCGATCAGTGTCATATCACTGCTAGCCCATCCCCCCCACAGTTACAATCACTGCCCATGACAAGCTTAACCCCTCCCCGCCCCCTAGTGGTTAACCTCTTCACTGCCAGTTAAATTTTTACAGTAATCAATGCAATTTTATAGCATTGATCGCTGTATTAATGCCAATGGTCCCAAAAATGTGTCAAAATTGTCCGATGTGCCTGCAATAATGTCGCAGTCACTATAAAAATCATTGATCACCGCCATTACTAGTAAAAAAAAAAAATATTAATAAAAATGCCATAAAACTATCCCCTCTTTTGCATACGCTATAACTCTTGTGCAAACCAATCAATAAACGCTTATTGCGATATTTTTTACCAAAAATATGTCGAAGAATATGTATCGGCCTAAACTGAGGAAAAAAAATGTTTTTTTATATATTTTTGGGGGATATTTATTATAGCAAAAAGTAAAAAATAATGTGTTTTTTTCAAAATTGTCGCTCTTTTTTTGTTTATAGCGCAAAAAAACCCCAAAACGCAGAGGTGATCAAGTACCACCAAAAGAAAGCTCTATTTATGGAAAAAAAAGGACGTCAATATTGTTTGGGAGCCACGTCGCACGGCCGCGCAATTGTCAGTTAAAGCGACGCAGTGCCAAATCGCAAAGTGCTCTGGTCAGGAAGGGGGTAAATTCTTCCGGTGCTGAAGTTTACCTTATTCACTTGACTTGAACTATTTAACTTTCAATAATGGAAAAATGGGGGTACATATATATTGTATGTATGTATGTGTATATATAAATACATATATAAATACATATCTATCTATCTATCTATCTATCTATCTATCTATCTATCTATCTATCTATCTATCTATCTATCTATCTATCTATCTATCTATCTATCTATCTATCTATCTATCTATCTATATATACAGATATATATAGCTATATATAAACAGAGGAAGCAGCGCTATAAACCAAATGAGAAGAAATTAAAGTGCTAAATAAATTTCACAATAATAATTGTTAGTTCCTAGAGTTCATAGTGAAATCGAGTGAACCAATAACAGTTCTAATCAGTGAAGATCTTCAAAGGGTGAGGTAGATGAGGAACCAAAGGCAGGGGTCCCTTTCCAAGGCAAGATTGCAAATAAGACTGGATAAAGCTTCACCGCACCACTGTGATATGGATAAAATGCGCGCTTACCAACTGGCAAGCTTAGGAAAGCTTGTGACCTTAACCCGGTCGGGGCCTTTCTTGGGATGGAGACACCACTAAATCACTCCTTAGACCGTGAGTAGCCCACTATCCTCCACGTATAAACAGAGTCTGGATGTAGGAATGCTATATTCCTATCTAGGAGTTGTTCTCACAAACAATACCCCAAAAAGAAAGGAAGAGCAACATAGCGTAATCCTGGTTGGATATTTATTAAAAGAAATTAAAAGTACACTTACAATGTGTTGGATATATAAACGCATATAGAGCCGGCCGGCTTACACGAACACCCGTCCTGCAGACGGTGGATACGGCACATCAGCACGCCCGACGTACGTTTCGTCACACTTCTGACGTTGTCTGGGGCACAGGTGACGCACTGACGTGTCACACATATATAACAAAACAACATAACCAGACCTCGAAATGAAAACGAAGCCGGAAATCACCTTGCGCTCCACTGAGCAAGGGCGGATGGTATGAAAGCGCCATCTTACCTAAGGGATACTATGTTAATTCGTATACCGTTTCAGCAGGTGTTGTAAATTAAATCAAAGGGAAACAAAGGGAAAAAAGAGAAATAGGGGGGAGGAAAAAACACGATAATCGCACACATATTAAGTATGAGAAAAGGAATGCCAAATTTAAAATTGGTTAATAAAAATGGATATTCTGCCTTTTAAAGGAGCCCAACTCCCCAATGGTAGGGGGCACCCCTTTAAATATAATTTGCCCAATATTAACACATAAATTTGGTAAAAAGTTATTATTAAAGTTAACGTTTACATGCTAGAAGCATGCCACAAGGGGATAGTATCCTGGGTGATATTGCTAGGGAAGAGGAAGGTGATTTCAACGACCTCATATACTCCACCAATTCATATTAGCCATGGGTCATACCATAACAGTACAAATACAGTATTAAATAAAAACAAATGAAGAAAGACTATTATGGTGATATAGTAAAGTTGGCCTAAAAAACCTCCTGTGGGAGGAGGATGTCGTCCATGTTTGCCAGAGGCCCCAGCTCAAGCTGTGGGCTAGGTACATCGACGACATCCTCCTCCTTTGGGATGGGAACCGCAGTGATCTTGACCTCTTCATGGAGGAACTCAACCAGAATAATAGGGGTATTGTACTTAAATTTGAGGCCAGCCAGTCTAATGTTCAATTTCTAGACCTTAATATTGCTATACAGGGTGACCGGTTTATGACCTCTACATTTTTAAAAAAAACGGATCGTAACTCCTATATTCCTCTGAGTAGCTGTCATCATAGGTCATGGCTCCGGTCTGTACCTAAGAGCCAATTTATGCGACTCAAACGCAATTGTTCTGATGACTCTCAGTTTTTGCAACAGGCCGGAATTTTGATAAATCGTTTTGTGGAAAAAGGGTACACCAAAGAATCTCTGACTCAAACCTTGGATGGGGTAAAGGGTATAGATAGGAAACAACTATTAAGTGAGAGGGTGTTTCCCAGAGAGAATTCCGGGACTCTTCCTTTTATTACTACCTATTCTGTACAACATGACAATATCAAAAGCCTACTTAATAAACACTGGCATCTACTGGGTAATGATCCCATCTTGAGAGGGGTTATCCCAGATAAGCCACAAGTGATTTTCAAGGGAGCATCATCCCTTAGGAACAGATTGGCCCCAAATGCTCTTGATCCCCCTGTTAGGGGTATCCAAGGTCTTTTTGGTAACCTGAAGGGTTACTATAAATGTGGGAGATGTCGGGTATGTAGGTTAAATTCTGCGCCATCTAGACAAACTCTTAAATTCACCTCCTCCAGCACTCTAGAGGAGCATGACATAAAACCTTTTATCACTTGCACTACTGAGGGGGTCGTCTACCTGCTACAGTGCCCTTGTGGTTTACAGTATGTGGGCAGGACTAGACGACCCCTCTCTGTTCGCTTGAATGAACATATTACTAACATCATAAATGGTTTTCCTAAGCACTCTGTTTCAAAACATTATTTGGTTTCTCATAACAAAGATCCCTCCAAAACTCTCTTTCTAGGGATTGACAGGTACCGGCCCCACTGGAGGGGGAGCTCTCTAATTAGGAGCATCTCTAAACTCGAGATGCTCTGGATACATAAAATCAAATGTTATGTTCCACATGGACTCAATGTGGATACCGACACCAATGCCTTTAATGACAATTCATAATAAATCCCTTCATTTTTAGTCCATTGAATTTACCTATTGATTACTAACCAATGGTTATTTATGTAATCATTGGCTCATATCTTATTATATAACACTTATTTAAGATTTTTTCTGTTAGGTATATACCCCAATGGGGTTAATTTGGGTTTTTAGTGATGAGGTATGTGTTCCATCATTATGCCTCAGACCTTAATCCCATGCTTCCCTTAATGTATTGGAGGTTTTTTAGGCCAACTTTACTATATCACTATAATAGTCTTTCTTTATTTGTTTTTATTTAATACTGTATTTGTACTGTTATGGTATGACCCATGGCTAATATGAATTGGTGGAGTATATGAGGTCGTTGAAATCACCTTCTTCTTCCCTAGCAATATCACCCAGGATACTATCCCCTTGTGGCATGCTTCTAGCATGTAAACATTAACTTTAATAATAACTTTTTACCAAATGTATGTGTTAATATTGGGCAAATTATATTTAAAGGGGTGCCCCCTACCATTGGGGAGTTGGGCCCCTTTAAATGGCAGAATATCCATTTTTATTAACCAATTTTAAATTTGGCATTCCTTTTCTCATACTTAATATGTGTGCGATTATCGTGTTCCCCCCCCCCCCCTATTTCTCTTTTTTCCCTTTGTTTCCCTTTGATTTAATTTACAACGCCTGCTGAAACGGTATACGAATTAACATAGTATCCCTTAGGTAAGATGGCGCTTTCATACCATCCGCCCTTGCTCAGTGGAGCGCAAGGTGATTTCCGGCTTCGTTTTCATTTCGAGGTCTGGTTATGTTGTTTTGTTATATATGTGTGACACGTCAGTGCGTCGCCCGTGCCCCAGACGACGTCAGAAGTGTGACGAAACGTACGTCGGGCGTGCTGACGTGCTGACGTGCCGTATCCACCGTCTGCAGGACGGGTGTTCGTGTAAGCCGGCCGGCTCTATATGCGTTTATATATCCAACACATTGTAAGTGTACTTTTAATTTCTTTTAATAAATATCCAACCAGGATTACGCTATGTTGCTCTTCCTTTCTTTTTGGGGTATTGTTTGTGAGAACAACTCCTAGATAGGAGTATAGCATTCCTACATCCAGACTCTGTTTATACGTGGAGGATAGTGGGCTACTCACGGTCTAAGGAGTGATTTAGTGGTGTCTCCATCCCAAGAAAGGCCCCGACCGGGTTAAGGTCACAAGCTTTCCTAAGCTTGCCAGTTGGTAAGCGCGCATTTTATCCATATCACAGTGGTGCGGTGAAGCTTTATCCAGTCTTATTTGCAATCTTGCCTTGGAAAGGGACCCCTGCCTTTGGTTCCTCATCTACCTCACCCTTTGAAGATCTTCACTGATTAGAACTGTTATTGGTTCACTCGATTTCACTATGAACTCTAGGAACTAACAATTATTATTGTGAAATTTATTTAGCACTTTAATTTCTTCTCATTTGGTTTATAGCGCTGCTTCCTCTGTTTATTTATTGTTTAGTGTGTGTATCTCACCTTAGCGGCTGCTTTTCTTTTCAATTGTTTTGTCATTTATTACTTGATTGTGCTAATTGTGTGTATTTATACAGCGCGGTGGTCTTTCCTCTCTTTATATATAGCTATATATCTATATATACAGTATCTATATAAAGATATATATACACATGTAATCTGGGGTTCCTCAGAATGTGAGAATAAATGTGAGAATAAATCCAGTCAAAAAAAAGTATTAATGAATAATTATAATCATAGATTGAAAATGTATTTATAGCTTTAGAAGAAAGCACATGAATAAAAACTGACTATAAATTATTCCAAATATTAATTTGGCTTGTGGTTGTCAAACTCATTTAGTTTGTAGGCACACATTAATAATTTAATCATTTTTTGAACCTATTTGAATATGTTATTTTAGTATTTGTTTAAGTTGATGAAGTCCATATTCTTGCAGTGTTTGAAGCAAGAATGTTAGGTGAGATATTTTTATGTTAAATGTTTCAAAGAAATGCCCTTTAATAATAATCTGATGCAATATGATCTGCTTTATTATTTTTATTATTTTTATTATTATTGATGATTGATGATTATTATTAATTAGTTTTATTATTATTGATGCTATATAAATGCTACAAGTATACTTTAACTGTTAAATCTAATATTGATTGCAGTAATTCTAATATTGGCAAATAGATGTGTAAATGGATACCAATTATTCTCTTTTGTAAAGACAAAATAACAAAGGGTTCTTGTCTAAGTTAAACACTTCAGCCCCAGACCATTTGGCTGGCCAAAGACCAGAGGAATTTTTACAATTTGTCACTGCGCTGCTTTAACTGGTAATTGCGCAGTCATGCAATGTTGTACCCAAACGAAACTTGCGTCCTTTTCTTCTCACAAATAAAGCTTTCTTTTGATGGTATTTGATTGCCTCTGCGATTTTGATTTTTTGCAATATAAATGGAAAAAGACTGGCAATTTTGAAAAAAATTATATTTCTTTTGTTATAACAAAAATCCAATAAACTCAATTTTAGTCATACATTTAGGCCAAAATGTATTCAGCCACATGTCTTTGCTAAAAAAAATGTCAATATGCGTATATTTATTGGTTTGCGCAAAAGTTATAGCGTCTACAAACTAGGGTACATTTTCTGGAATTTACGCAGCTTTTAGTTTATGACTGCCTATCTCATTTCTTGAGGTGATAAAATGGCAGGGCAGTACAAAACCCCCCCAAATGACCGCATTTTGGAAAGTAGACACCTTAAGGAAATTGCTAAGAGGCATGTTGAGCCCATTGAATATTTAATTTTTTGTCCCAAGTGATTGAATAATGACAAAAAAAAAATTACAAAAAGTTGTCACTCAATGATATATTGCTCACACATGCCATGGTTATATGTGGAATTGTACCCCAAAATAAATTTTTCTGTTTCTCCTGAATATGGGGATACCACATGTGTGGGACTTTTTGGGAGCCTAGCCGCATACGGGGCCCCAAAAACCAATCACCGCCTTCAGGATTTCTAAGGGCGCAGATTTTTGATTTCACTCCTCACTACCTATCACAGTTTTGAAGGCCATAAAATGCCAAGATGGCACAAACCCCTACTGTGATAGGTAGTGTGGAGTGAAATAAAAAATTTACGCCCTTAGAAATCCTGAAGGCGATGCTTGGTTTTCGGGGTCCCGTACACGGCTAGGCTCCCAAAAAGTCTCACACATGTGGTATCCTTGTACTCAGGAGAAGCAACAGAATGTATTTTGGGGCGTGATTTCACATATGCCCATTGCATGTTTGAGCAATATATCATTTAGTGACAACTTTGTGCAAAAAAAAAAAAAAATGTCTTTTTTCCGCAACTTGTGTCAAAATATAAAATTTTCCATGAACTCGACATTCCTCTCAGAAAATAGCTTGGGGTGTCTACTTTCCAAAATGGGGTCATTTAGGGGGGTTTTAAACTGTCCTGGCATTTTATGCACAACATTTAAACGCTTATGTCACACATCACCCACTCTTCTAACCACTTGAAATAAAGCCCTTTCTGACACTTTTTGTTTACATGAAAAAATATAGGTCTACTGCTAAAATTACTGCCCTCGATCTGACCTTCACAGTGATACCTCACATGCATGGTGCAATTGCTGTTTACATATGATGCCAGAACGATGCTTGAGTTCGCCTTTGCGCGAGAGCAGGGGGGGGCAGGGGTGTTTTTTTTTTGTTTCTTTTTTTAATTATTTATTTTGCTTTTTTATTTTATTTTTAAACTGTTCCTTTCGTTTATATTTTTTTTATCATTTTTATTGTTATCTCAGGGAATATAATTATCCCCTATGATAGCAATAGGTAGTGACAATGAAAAAAGCAAATACCAGAGTTGCCAGGCAGCTCAGGTACAAGCGCTCACAGTATAATAAAAGAATGGAAATAAATTCACTTAGACTAATTACAAGCTGCTGTTATAAAAATAAAAACACAATGATACAGCAAAATAGACTCTCTTATAAGAAGCAAGTATTAACAGTGCTAGTTCACAGGTGATCTGAATTTAAAAGAGTGTAATGTCACAAAACTCACGAGTGAGGGAAAATGGACATAAAGTTAATAATCATAAAAGTTATATCTATAAAATATATATCAAGAGTCCAATGCAGTATAAAAGAACCAGCTGTCCCAAATCAATAGTTCATAGAATACCAGAACAGTGTATGAACACTGATTATATCTGCTGCATAAACTCAAAGATAACATGAAAGTAGTTCATTGCATAAAGAGGAAATAATCGCAATCAGGGAATATGATTCTTCTGGAGAGCACATATCCATAGGCAACTCGACCATCACCACATCACCGTGTGAATAACCCTTATGGATGTGAGCTTACCAGAGGTAAGACAAAGACAAGCTTGTCATCTCCTTTTCTCTTTCAGATCGGCTCCTCCACCTGATTCCCTCAGTCCTCCTCAGTCAAGATCATGTATTAACATGTAGAGAAATAGAAGGGGAGGCTCTCCATAGTGTAAAATTGTTTATTTGCAATAAACCCACAGAAGATCCCCCCTTAAGCAATTGCGCTTACACAATAGAAATATTTAAAACAGCTTGACATGCACAGCTCACTTCTGGTCAGAGCTCCGAACGCCTGGCCACCTCAATGAGTTTTGTGACATTACACTCTTTTAAACTCAGATCACCTGTGAACTAGCGCTGTTAATACTTGCTTCTTATAAGAGAGTATATTTTGCTGTATCAATAGGTAGTGACAGGTACTCTTTTTTGAAAAAATTGGGGTCTATTAGACCCTAGATCTCTCCTCTGCCCTCAAAGCATCTGATCACACCAAGATCGGTGTGATAAAATGCTTTCCCAATTTCCCAATGGCGCTGTTTATATCCAGCGAAATCTAAGTCATGAAATGCTCGTAGTTTCCGGTTTCTTAAGCCATAGAGATGATTGGAGCCATTCTGGTCTCTGATCAGCTCTATGGTCAGGTAGCGGAACCACCGGCTGCATTCTCAGGTTTCCTGTTGGGACAGGAGAGAGAGAGAAAACCATGGAAGACGGTGGGAGGGGGGACATTCCTTCCTACTGCTTGTAAAAGAAGTCTAGCCACTAGGATTGCTTTTACATGAAAGCCGACCGCTGGCTGAAAAGAATGATACCAAGATGATACCTAAACCCGCAGGCATCATTCTGGTACAGTATAACCACTCAAAGTCCAGCAACATACCAGGACGTTGCTGGTCCTTGTTGGGCATATATTGTAATCTTTTTTTTCATGCAGCCTGTGGGCTGAACAAAAAAATAGATTGATCTGTGGGTATGCTCACCATAAGAATACCTCCCTTCATCCCTTCATCCACCCACTTCTAATGATGGGCATACATGCACCGTTTATATATGCATGGGAGCATCCACCCAAAAAGGTAGGAGCAAATCGCTCCTCCGCCCCTGCTGCCCCCATGTTTTGGTTTATATGCTCTTTTTTTTTAACTGTGGTGGTGAAATTTGGTGGTGAAATCACCTCCTACAGCGCTGGAGTCACGGCTTTATGTGTCATGGGAGCAAACGCTGTTGCTGTCAAGATAAATAAATCCGCGTTGCAGCTGAATGGCGTACCTGCTAAGCAAATGATGGTTAACAATAAAACAAAGTAACATTACAGTATAACAGTAATGGCCCGTACACACGGTCGGATTTTCCGATGGAAAATGTCCGATCGGAGCGTGTTGTCGGAAATTCTGACCGTGTGTGGGCTCCATCGGACATTTTCCATCGGATTTTCCAACACACAAAGTTGGACAGCAGGAGATAAAATTTTCCGACAACAAAATCCGATCGCGTCAATTCCGACCGCGTTTGGCCTGTTCCGACGCACAAATTGCCACGCATGCTTAGAAGAAATTCCGAGACGGGACAGCTCGTTCTGGTAAACTTAGCGTTCGCAATGGATACAGCACTTTCGTCACGCTGCAATGTTCAAAATGGTTTAATACAGCGCACTCTCTTCTTCTTTATAATGTGACAAGAATATAGTAGTTTTGATGCTCATATTCACACACACTTCTCACAAACTTCTTTCGTTGCTATTTATCTGGATTCCCTCAATATATTTTGATTTCTCACATCTGACAACATTTTTTTTATATTTTATTTTTTTTTTTGGCTTTAATGTTGAATCTTTTTTTGTGTTTCTCTTTTTTTTTTTTTTGGTGATTTTGATTTGTACTCCCGAAAATGTTTGTGTGTGTTTTTTGTGACAAGTTACCACAACACCATTGATATGTTGTTCTATTTAATCTGTAGGAGTTTGTTTGGTGTTGTTGTCCCTTGTTAATTTCACATTGTACTTTAGAAATGTACCTGAATCGTCACCAAAAAACTGTCCTTTTTGGATGAAAACACACACAGGAGAGTAGAATTTACCTAAAAAATTTTATTAAGGGCTCACAACTATAAACAAAGAGGGAGGCAATGCTGGAGAAACTGCAGAAGTGGGTGAAGCCTTGGACCCCCAGGGCAGATATCAATTATTTAAAAGCAAAATTGGTGGCCTGAGGAGTCCTTATCTTAGGGAGGACAGTCTGGTCCAGAAGTCCCAGAGATCCGAAAAGCAGCAGATGACATCTGTGTCCCCAGGCTGTGGTCATACGAGAGACTGCATCTTCTGTCAGACCAGACTGAACCCAGGGTCATCACTCTTTGGTCTTCTTTCCACGCCTCCTTCCACGCGGTGGCTGTGGTGGTGGAGTTGTGGCAGCAGGAGGAGGAGGAGGAGGATCGTTGATCTCAATGACATCCGTCTTGGGTGTTAGTTTCCCACTCACCCCCTTACGTAGGACTTTATAAATCAGGTCCTCAAAGAGCCTGCGTTGACCCTCCTGCATGCCCTGCAATTTTGTGGCAGCCATGCAGGCAAAGGCCTCTTCAGGAGTGGGGAAGGCTTTGAGGGACGCAGAAGCCTCCTGGATCAGCCTGTACGCTGAATCCTGCACAGGACTGGGAGTCATCTTCCTGGCTCGTTTATGTGGCAGGCGGAGGGGAGGAACCTGAGACTCAGTCAGGCTGCGACTTGTCCCAGGCTTCTCTTGGCTGACACTTAGCCCTGCCTCCTCCTGGCTGCAACTAATGGCCGCCTCCTTCTGACTGCCACATTCCACAGCCTCCTCCTGGCTGAGGTCTTCCTGTGTATGAAAAAGGGACATAGTTTTAGTATTTTTTCAATCAATCATACACAATTTTCACCTCCTGACTGCTGCAAATTCAATGTTAACAAATATAATATAGACTATCCTTCTGAGCCCAGCAGTTTTCATTCTTGTCCCAATTTTGGGTGCCCACTACTGTCTATTGATATGTAAAACACTTTTTTCAATCAGCAATTAGTGATCAATAATAACATCTAATAAACATCATTTATTTCTTGGCCAGAAATCTGTAGAAGAATGCTATACCTGGCTCCAGCTGGGCTCCTCCACTTCTTCCTGGCTGGAAGGCCCAGGTTGGACATCGGAAGCCTCAGCTGGGATGGAAGGAAGAGTGGAAGGAAGAGTGGAGAGGAATTCCCTGACTTCAGTGTGGTCTGACAGAAATCGCAGTCTCTCGTAGTACCACAGCCTGGGGACATAAACGTCATCTGCTGCAGCTCCGGACCTCTGGAAATCTGTGACCTTCTTGCGCTCCCTGAGATATGTGCTCCTCAGGCCACCAATTTTGGCTTTTAAATAGGGGATGGTTACAGTGGGGACCACCGGCTTCACCAACTCCAGCAGTTTCTCCAGCGCTGCCGGCCTTTTCTGTTTGTGGTTATAGTGGGGGTGTCTCACCTGCCACAGACAGGGCAGCTCCCTGTACTTGTCTATGAACAGGGGCAGGAAATTGTGGTCGTTGAAGCCATCCATTTTCTCTGCAATACACAAGACAAACCCTAATGTCAGGCCAAACTCCCCTAATCTTGTTACAATATAGGCTTCCATTTCGAAGCAGTATAGGCCCAAGTTTAGATCCTACCTTCGTTAGCACGATCGGCGCCTCCGATGCTCCTTCCTCTGCTCACAGATCGTACGTAAGACAAACGTGTGTTAAACTTTATACACACTGCGCATGCGTATAACTCCGCCCGCCCCTGACGTTCTTTCTAGTCTATTCCCTGCCCCTTTTCATTCGGCGCAGTGGGGGAAGAGCACATGGCGGATAGACAGCAGGTGTGTGCTAATTGTAGCAACGAGGAGGAGGAGGAGGAGGAAAGGCCGGAGCCTGAAACGTCCCGATCCAGAAGGAGATTGAAGGACTCAAATATGTCCTTTGGGGAGATGTTGGAGATGGTGGACATCCTGAAGAAGGCCGACTATGATGGAAAGTATGGGCCTTACCCCAACCCCAATGTCCGAAAGGCCAAGATCATGGCGAAAGTGGTCAGGAGTCTGCACTGGAAATTCGGGGTACGATGATCGAAAGATCAGCTCAGGAAGCGGTGGTCGGACCTGAAATTACGAGAACATGAGCAGTACAGAAAGATCCGGAGAGTGCTGCAAAAAAGTAAGTAGTTGTGCTGTGTTCCTATTCTTTATGTTTATTACGTTCGTGCTGCTCCATGTGCTTTTAGGAACTGTTGTACAGTTTAAAATGGCAACTTTCGTGTTCATGGGCACATTATTCGTTCGGATCACACATTTTTCTTTCAGACTATAAAATACCATTGTTTAGACCATATGCATTTGGCCAGCATTTTGAGGCCCTATACTTGTCTTCAAAGAATTGGGTTGTATAGATGGCTTTGTTACTAGAATGAAATGCAAACTAGATTGTGTGTAAGGAGAGGAGACTGAGCAGCTGTTTTCACATCTGGACCCTGGAGCACTAGTGTGGGACAAAAGAACACCATTTTTATTAGGGGGGCCACACAGGTGCTCCAGTGTATACTATAGGGGGGTCTCCATCTGTGAAGCTTGTACCAAACAGGTAAAGTATTGCAGCTTGACAAAGGGCATTTAAAAAATTACATCTTGGAACTCTGCTAAAATAGACAATTGTACCCCACTTCCAAACAATGTTTCCTATTTCTAGTTCTGCCATCAAATATCTGTGTGCTAATTATACCATTTTTGTTTTACATAGGGGAGAAAAGACTCAGAGGACACCCCTCATCCGAGGAGACCAGAGACCCCCCACCTCTGGAAGAAGGTGAAATCCCCCCAACACAAGCTGAGCAGGAGGAAGAAGACGTGGTGGAACTAGTCACCACAACAGGTGAGTGTCTGCAACCAAAGGCTCAGATAAGAGATGGATGGCGGCATTTTTTGGAAACAAAAATTATTTTGGGGTTCCTCTCTTTTTAGGTGATCATGAGGTTGTGGATGAAGATCCTTTCACATCCGAAAGTGCCCAGATCCTGATCGGGGAGATCATGGGGTGTAATTTACAATTGGAAATCATCAAGCAAAACATCAATGATGTTATTCCAAAATATAAAAACATCATTGATGTTTTGGGGCGAGTTTAAAGCCCCTCCAAATCACTTTCTTCTTTTGTGTGCTACAATGTGCTAAATGTTTTTGTGATTTTTCCCAAAGCCAAATTTGGAAGATGCACACAGTGTGTCAACATGTGCTATCTGCCATCACGGGAGATCAATGGACGCGTTTTGGGGGTGCAACCCCTTCCTCAATAATAAAGTAGCTGAGAGGAAGGGCTTGCTCCCCCAAAACACATCCCTTGATCCCCCGTGATGGCAGCTAGCACATGTTGACATTGTTAAATTTGTGTGCATCTTCCAAATTAGGCTTTTCCAGGGGTGATTTCCCCCCATCTGAATGCTATATCAAACCCAGTTCCTAAATACTGATGTCTGATATAGCCTTCAAGTTCTACCAAATGTGAACTTTGTAAGATCAAGATTTGTGTCTTTCTTGTTGGTTTTACACAGGCCTGTTTTCTATAAAATGCACATTTTGATTTTGTATAATGCCACCACAAAAATTGGTATACAACAAACATGTTGGTTTGTCAGAAAAACCTTGGGCAAATGCACATGTGATTGTGCTGGTATTAAAAAGATTGTTCATCAAGAATGTGTGGATTATTGTCTCAACGCTACAACATTTTTGGGGTGATGTAATTGTTGTTTTATGAGAAAATGGGGGTTATTTCCTAAGGGCAAATCCACTTTGCACTACAAGTGCAGTTTAAGTGCAGTTGCAAGTGCACTTGTAGTGAAAAGTGTCTTTGCATTTAGTGAATAACAGTCAACAGTGCTTTGTATAAGGTTACACAATCACGCCATTTTCTGGACTCCACACATTTCTGTCAGGGTCAGCTAAAACAAACACAAGCAGTAAATGTCCACCAAGAATTTCTTTTTTTGTTTTATTATAAAAAGGCTTCACAGATTGTCTGGCATATTGATAGCCCCCCTACCTGCAAAGAAATCCAGGTAGCGTAACCGGACATCACGGGCACTCAGGGAGGGCAAGTGTCAGAGAACTCACACAGCAAGCACCCGTCTCCATGCAGCAGCTGCAAATCCTCATTCTACTAATGCAAAGGTGCATGCACGGAACCATAGCCAGAGGCAAATGAGATCCAGGGTGAGCATGCACAATGGCACCTCTATGCGAATGCGCACATGCGCTAACGCGCGTCCGCGAGTGCCAAAGCGCTAATATACGAACGCACATGTGCCAATATGCCAAACTGCTAATGTGCTAACGCGCATGTGCCAATGTGCTAAGTTGCTAATGCGCATGCGCGTACGCACGTACGCTGGCGCCAATCTTGGCACACAGCACCCTATATAAACAGAGAGTCTGCCTAGCATCAGTGCTGGATTGTCTTCAGCTTGTTCCTGTGTTCCTGTGTTCCTGATGTTATTCTGCCTGATTGACCTTGTTCCTGAAAACCCGGCTATCTTCTGACCATTCTCTTGGATCTCCCCTGCCTGCTGAACCTGCCTCTACTTGCAATACTGACCTTGGCTTGAACTTATGATTATGGCTCTGCTTCCTGATTCTGTACCCTGCTGCCCGTCTGTTGCCAACCCCTGCCTGTTCCTGACTACGGTTTTGCCTGCTGACTTGGTACCCCGCTGCCAGCCTGTTGCCGACTCCTGCCTGTTCCTGATTCTGCAATTGATCCTGATCTGGCTCCCGCTGAACAAGTCTGGTGATCAGTTTTCACATCTCCTCAGCAGAGGTTCCTATATCTCCAAGTTCCAGCCTCCTGCCTGCAGGCACCTGCACCCTTTCGTTGCCCTCGCACTCCCTGTACCCACCACCAGGGGTGCTTGGACCGGAACCGTGCAAAAGGCCACCCTCATCATTTCGGGCTCCGCTGTAAGGTACGTGACAGCAAGCCAGGACGGCCACTTTCAAGTGCCGTCAGTGTGGTTTGATGCATCATTTTGGCCTCAGGCCCAACTGAGCCAGCATAGTTGGCCGAATGTTTCCTCAAAAAGTTATGGAGAACACAGCACGCAAGTATTATATGGTTCAGTTTATACTCCGCCATATGGATGGGTGTCATAAATAGGCGGAAGCGGGTGGCCAGGATTCCCAATGTGTTCTCCACCACTCTTCGGGCTCTGGCCAGCCAGTAATTAAAAACCCTCTGTTCCGGGGTGAGGGTCCTCATCGGGAATGGCCGCATCAGGTGGTCCCCCAGCGCAAACGCTTCATCAGCAATGAACACAAATGGGAGACCTTCCACATTGTCCTCTGGAGCTGGCAAGTCCATGCTGCCATTCTGGAGACACCTGTAGAACTCCGTCTGGGCGATGACTCCACCATCGGACACCCGGCCATTCTTCCCCACGTCCACATACAAGAAGTCGTAATTAGCCGACACCACCGCCAACATCACTATACTATTAAACCCCTTGTAATTATAATAGTACGACCCCGAGTTGGGTGGTGGGACGATGTGGACGTGTTTCCCATCAATTGCCCCTCCGCAGTTAGGAAAGTCCCACCGCTGGGCAAAGTGGGAGGCCACAGTCTGCCATTCCTGTGGCGTGGAAGGAAACTGTTGAGGAAAAAACAATAAATATTGATATTTTTTCACAGAAACATGGCAAGCAGATTATACACAAACATTATGGGGCAACCTCCAGATAGCATTTATTAAGGGGAATTTAACAAGGCCAAAGTATAAGGTACACCTATCATATTCCCCCCCCCCTCTCATGGGCCATTTCTAACATTATAGGGGGTGTGTGGAAATCTTGGACAGGTAACCCTCTTCACTTCATTGAGAGATGAATGCCTAAATAATGGGTCTTACTTGGAACAGATCCTCCTTAGTTACACTATTGGCAGACCACTGGACAGGTAAGAAGTGTCATAATACAAAGATATAAATACACACTGAACATTTGGACATTCTGCTATTACCTATCAAGATAATAATAGGATACAAAAACAGTACAATTGGAAAGTATACAGGCAGGCCCTTGCACTACATGCTTTGGGGAATTCATCCATAAATCTGAGCACAAAATAGATGGGTATAGTGTGTATGGGTTTGGCAAAGTCAGCAGATAGATGATTGAGGATAGATAGAGAATTGGGATCAGCTGACTTAGCAGTTGGGGGAGGGAGGGTTACTAAAAATTATTTGGGGACACCACAAAAAAAAGCCTCTGCCACTCTGCCTGAATTTAAATAAAAAATAACATTTCCAAACATTTTAGGGGGTGTTTGGGGTAAAGCACTACTATGGAGCTGATAAAATACATTGTTAAGTGACTACATGAGGTGAATATAGGGCAGGAGACACCATGCTGGGGAGGTTAGTGAAGGGCAAATATGTATGAAGGACCTAAAATAATAATTACATAAAAATCCAGCATGCATGAGAACAAAGGGGACATTCACAGCATATTACAATCATGGTAATTAGGGAATGAGGAAAGAAATACAGTATATTAGCAAGTAGGGATGAGCCGAACACCCCCCTGTTCGGTTCGCACCAGAACATGCGAACAGGAAAAAAATTCGTTCGAACACGCGAACGCCGTTAAAGTCTATGGGACACGAACATGAATAATCAAAAGTGCTAATTTTAAAGGCTAATATGCAAGTTATTGTCATAAAAAGTGTTTGGGGACCCGGGTCCTCCCCCAGGGGACATGAATCAATGCAAAAAAAAGTTTTAAAAACGGCCGTTTTTTCAGGAGCAGTGATTTTAATAATGCTTAAAGTCAAACAATAAAAGTGTAATATCCCTTTAAATTTCATACCTGGGGGGTGTCTATAGTATGCCTGTAAAGGGGCGCATGTTTCCCGTGTTTAGAACAGTCTGACAGCAAAGTGACATTTTGAAGGAAAAAACACATTTAAAACTACCGCGGCTATTGCATTGCCGACAATACACATAGAAGTTCATTGATAAAAACGGCATGGGAATTCCCCACAGGGCAACCCCGAACCAAAATTAAAAAAAAAAAATGATGTGGGAGTCCCCCTAAATTCCATACAAGGCCCTTCAGGTCTGGTATGGATATTAAGGGGAACCCCAGCCAAAATTAAAAAAAAAAATTGACGTGGGGTTCCCCCTAAATTCCATACCAGACCCTTCAGGTCTGGTATGGATTTTAAGGGGAACCCCGCGCCAAAAAAAAAAAAAAAAACGGCGTGGGGTCCCCCTAAAAATCCATACCAGACCCTTATCCGAGCACGCAACCTGGCAGGCCGCAGGAAAAGAGGGGGGGACGAGAGTGCGGCCCCCCCCCCTCCTGAACCGTACCAGGCCACATGCCCTCAACATTGGGAGGGTGCTTTGGGGTAGCCCCCCAAAACACCTTGTCCCCATGTTGATGAGGACAAGGGCCTCATCCTCACAACCCTGGCCGGTGGTTGTGAGGGTCTGCGGGCGGGGGGCTTATCGGAATCTGGAAGCCCCCTTTAACAAGGGGACCCCCAGATCCCGGCCCCCCCCCTGTGTGAAATGGTAAGGGGGTACTTACCCCTACCATTTCACTAAAAAACTGTCAAAAATGTTAAAAATGACAAGAGACAGTTTTTGACAATTCCTTTATTTAAATGCTTCTTCTTTCTTCTTTCTTCCTTCATCTTCTTCTGGTTCTTCTGGCTCTTCTGGTTCTTCCTCCGGCGTTCTCGTCCAGCATCTTCTCCGCGGCGTCTTCTATCTTCTTCTCCTCGGGCCGCTCCGCACCCATGGCATGAGGGGAGGCTCCCGCTCTTCTCTTCATCTTCTTCTCTTCTTCATCTTCTTCTTCATCTTCTTCTTCTTCCTTCTTCTCTTCTTCCTGTCTTCTCCGGGCCGCTCCGCAGCCATGCTGGCATGGTGGGAGGCTCCCGCTGTGTGACGGCGTCTCTTCGTCTGACGGTTCTTAAATAACGGGGGGCGGGGCCATCCGGTGACCCCGCCCCCCTCTGACGCACGGTGACTTGAGGGACTTCCCTGTGACGTCACGGGGAATGCCACAGGGAAGTCCCGTCATGTCACCGTGCGTCAGAGGGGGGCGGGGCCACCGGGTGGCCCCGCCCCCCGTTATTTAAGAACCGTCAGACGAAGAGACGCCGTCACACAGCGGGAGCCTCCCTCCATGCCACAGCATGGCTGCGGAGCGGCCCGGAGAAGACAGGAAGAAGAGAAGAAGAGAAGAAGGAAGAAGAAGAAGAAGAAGAAGATGAAGAAGAGAAGAAGATGAAGAGAAGAGCGGGAGCCTCCCCCCTCATGCCATGGGTGTGGAGCGGCCCGAGGAGAAGAAGATAGAAGACGCCGCGGAGAAGATGCTGGACGAGAACGCCGGAGGAAGAACCAGAAGAGCCAGAAGAACCAGAAGAAGATGAAGGAAGAAAGAAGAAGCATTTAAATAAAGGAATTGTCAAAAACTGTCTCTTGTCATTTTTTACATTTTTGACAGTTTTTTAGTGAAATGGTAGGGGTAAGTACCCCCTTACCATTTCACACAGGGGGGGGGCCGGGATCTGGGGGTCCCCTTGTTAAAGGGGGCTTCCAGATTCCGATAAGCCCCCCGCCCGCAGACCCTCACAACCACCGGCCAGGGTTGTGAGGATGAGGCCCTTGTCCTCATCAACATGGGGACAAGGTGTTTTGGGGGGCTACCCCAAAGCACCCTCCCAATGTTGAGGGCATGTGGCCTGGTACGGTTCAGGAGGGGGGGGGGGCCGCACTCTCGTCCCCCCCTCTTTTCCTGCGGCCTGCCAGGTTGCGTGCTCGGATAAGGGTCTGGTATGGATTTTTAGGGGGACCCCACGCCGTTTTTTTTTTTTTTTTTTGGCGCGGGGTTCCCCTTAAAATCCATACCAGACCTGAAGGGTCTGGTATGGAATTTAGGGGGAACCCCACGTCAATTTTTTTTTTCAATTTTGGCTGGGGTTCCCCTTAATATCCATACCAGACCTGAAGGGCCTTGTATGGAATTTAGGGGGACCCCCACATCATTTTTTTTTTTTTATTTTGGTTCGGGGTTCCCCTGTGGGGAATTCCCATGCCGTTTTTATCAATGAACTTCTATGTGTATTGTCGGCAATGCAATAGCCGCGGGTAGTTTTAAATGAGTTTTTTCCTTCCAAATGTCATTTTGCTGTCAGACTGTTCTAAACACAGGAAACATGCGCCCCTTTACAGGCATACTATAGACACCCCCCAGGTACGAAATTTAAAGGGATATTACACTTTTATTGTTTGACTTTAAGCATTAATAAAATCACTGCTCCTGAAAAAACGTCCGTTTTTAAAACTTTTTTTTGCATTGATCCATGTCCCCTGGGGCAGGACCCGGGTCCCCAAACACTTTTTATGACAATAACTTGCATATAAGCCTTTAAAATTAGCACTTTTGATTTCTCCCATAGACTTTTAAAGGGTGTTCCGCGGCATTCGAATTTGCCGCGAACACCCCAAATTGTTCGCTGTTCGGCGAACTTGCGAACAGCCAATGTTCGAGTAGAACATGAGTTCGACTCGAACTCGAAGCTCATCCCTATTAGCAAGCATTCAATACAATAAAATGTGATATAAAAGGATAAAAATCTTACCTTCATATACTCCTTCTGCAGGACCTGTATGATGGCAGAACAGGTCTCTGGGATAATGATCCCCAGAGCCTGGGGGGAGATGCCTGTCGAGAACTTCAAGTCCTGCAGACTTCTCCCTGTGGCCAAATACCGCAGGGTAGCGACCAACCTCTGCTCCGGAGTGATGGCTTGCCTCATGCAGGTATCCTGCCTGCTGATATAGGGGGTCAGCGAAGCCAACAAACGGTGAAACACGGGGTCCGTCATCCTGAGAAAGTTCCTGAAATCATCAGGATTATTCTCACGGATCTCACGGAGCAAAGGCATATGACAGAACTAGTCACGCTGAAGCAACCAATTCTTGGTCCATGAACTCCTCCTCACCCTGTTCATGGACTGGACTTGTGTCAAGGTCAGGACCCCAACACCAAGCCCCTGCACAGCACGAACTCTACGAGGAGTACGCATACGAAACATGGCTAGAAAACGGTCGGCTGCTCAGAACGAAGTAACAGAACGCACTGAAGAACAGCAAGGCCTGTGAAGAGTGACCTGAAAAACAGCAACGAGCAGGCAAGATCACACTGAAAACTCTGATACGAACTGACTGCACGCACTGAAGAGCAGATACAAACCCACAAGCACAAACTGAATGGCAGAAAACGATCTGAAAGCCACGAGTCTGAAAAAGCGTGAATCGTCTCTCACCAAACTTTTACTAACACGAGATTAGCAAAAGGAGCCCAAAGGGTGCCGCGCTTGGTTCTGAACCGGCCTTTTCTAGTCTCGTCGTACGTGGTGTACGTGACCGCGTGGTTGGCGATCGGAAATTCTGACAACTTTGTGCGACCGTGTGTAGACAAAACAAGTTTGAGCCAACATCCGTCGGAAAAAATCCTAGGATTTTGTTGTCGGAATGTCCGAACAAAGTCCGACCGTGTGTACGCCCTATTAGACTTACCAAACCTGCAAAGCAAATACAAAAAAAAAAAGTAAAAATAAAAACATTTTTTAACGCAACCTGTGCCTAAAATATATATATGCCGAAGCATGGGGGCATCCACCCACCCCTGCTGCCCCCATGCTTCGGCATATATGCTGAAGTATGTAACTGTGGTGGTGAAATCATCTCTGACAGCACTGGAGTCAAGGCTTAATGTATCGCGAGAGCAAACACTGTTGCTGTTAAGATAAATAAATCTGCGCTGCAGCTGAATGGCGTACCTGAAAACAAAAAAAAACGGTAACAAGAAAACACAGTAAACAGTATAAAAGTATAAAGTATAAAAAAATTACATACCTGAAAAGCAAACAGGATAAAACATGATAACAATAAAACATTGCAGAATAGAATACAGTAAAAAAGAGCAGCACAATAGAGAGAACAATAAAACGACAACTATTTTTTTTTTTTTTTTTTATATATTTTTTTTTTTTTACTTTTTTTTTTTACACTTTTTTTGTAACTAACTTTTGTAACTGTAACCGGTTCCAGGTTCGGGTCTCTCAAAATGCGATGGCATCTTGGGTGCCTAGTCTGTGCAATGCTGTACCCTACGCTAAAACTCAACTAATGTATGGTAGCGTTCAAAACATTCACCAATGCAAAGACCAGGATTGTCAGGACAGGAGAGACAATAATAGTGGGTGTCACACCTATATCTGCGCTTTCTGCAGACATGACATTTTCTTTGGGGGGCTCGTTGGGTAGGGGTACGCGGGAGGACATAAGGAAAATGCCTCTCATGCAGCCGGCTTACTCCATTTGGTTGGGTGGAGCACCGACTGGAAACAGAAGGGCTCTGACAATCTCTTCCTGGAATTAAAGGAAGGATCCAGTCCGTCCTGAAGCTCTGTATAGCACATGAGCGTTCAGCAAAGCCAATTGAAATAAATAAACAGACACTTTTTTATACCAGCATCTGGCCTTACGGGCAACTAGGTAAGGTGCCAACAACTGGTCGTTGAGATCCACCCCTCCCATATTTCGGTTATATTTGTGGACACAGAAGGGTTTCTCCACAACACCAGTCGCCATAGTAATTTGGACCGTTGTGTCTGCATGAAGGGAGGTAAGAACAAAAACACTCCACTTCATAGCGAGCAAGTTATTACACTTTAAGCAGGCTCTCTCCCCCAGCCTAAGATCAGAATCTACAAGCCGCTGGGGAAAGCCCCAGGGATTAGATCGCACAGTGCCACATGCTTCAATCTGATGATCAAAAAGGTGACTAAAATGTGGCACGCTCGTGTAATGATTGTCCACATATAAGTGGTACCCCTTTCTGAATAAGGGTGACACCAAGTCCCACACAATCTTGCCAGTGCTTCCTATGTAGTCAGGGCAGTTTGTCAGCTCTATGTGGCTATCTCTTCCCTCGTAAACCATAAAACTACATGTATAGCCTGTGGCCCTGTCACAGAGCTTATACATCTTGACCCTGTATCTGGCACGCTTGCTGGGAAGGTACTGTTTGAATGACAAGCAGCCAGAAAACGTAATCAGGGACTCATCAATGCAGACAACTTGATGGGGAGTAAGCAAGTCTGCAAAACATTGGTTGAAGTGATTTACGAGGGGACGAATTTTGTAGAGCCGATCGTATCCAGGGACTCCACGAAGACGACAGAGGTCATTGTTGTTGAAGTGCGTGAACTGCAAAATCTGCTCGTATCGTGCCCTGGCAATGGAAGCAGAGAACACGTGCATATGGCACATTGGGTCCGTGGACCAATATGACTGCAACATACTCATTTTAACTATGTCCATGTTGAGGAATAGGCCAAGAAAGGTCTTAAATTGGGAAACCGTAATTGCTCTCCAATCTCTGGCAAGGGAGGACTGGGGAATAGTGGCGATGTATTGACCAGCATACAAATTGCTTTGATCCACAATAGATCTATAGAGATCTTCGGTGAAAAACAGCGAATAAAAATCAAGTGACGTAAAATCAACTGTTTCCATCTGAATGCCGGGTTGGCCAGTGAATGGGGGAAGTACGGGTGCTGCAGAAGTGGTGGGTTCCCAATTAGGATTGGTGAATTCTGCAGGAAGGACACTATGGGCACGACGGACCTGCCTTTGTCTTCTTGGTGGCAGCAGGATACTACTTGTGTTTGCCACCTCACCAGCTTGAACTGCACTTATGGGACTCGCCACATCACCACGTGTTACTGTAGTGCTGGATGTACAAACAGGGTGTACTAGGCCGCTGGTGCTTGCCAGTTCACCAGAAGGAATAGTACTTCTCTGCTCCATACAAGAGCCCTGCGGTTCTTGCACCTCAACAGCAGAAGAAGAAGATTGTGGCCTGGTACGCCTGACCTTGGCAGGGACCACAACTCCATCGTCAGAGCTATCTGTCATGGAGATGCAGCTGTCTGCAGGTTCGTATTCTGAGCCTGAATCTGACAGATGACTGACTTCCTCTTCACTATCTGTCATGCTCAGAAATGTGTAGGCCTCTTCACTAGTGTACCTTCGATTTGCCATTTTGGGCTCTAAATTTAGTGTTACACTAGTGAGACTCACAGGTAAAAAAGCTCTTAGACTGTTAGTGACTGTATCAAAACGCTACCAAAAAAACTGTTAGCGATCGCAGGGATCAGGCCTGACTCTGCGAACGCTGCAGTTATGTGTTTAGTGTTTTGTAAGTGACAGTGATCGATCGATACTGCACTTGGAGGGGCTGGGCTGGGCAGAGGGGCAAAATGCAGGTGCTAGCAGGTATCTGGGCTGATCCCGCTAACACTGCATTTTTTGGAACTCTAAACTGCTGGGGACGCTAGTATAGATCTGGTCGGATCAGATATTGATCCGTTCAGATACTATACCACTAAGGGAGCTGTATGCTGCGTGCGTGGGTGTTAGCAGTACTGGCACTAACCTGACGCTGCCTGGGGTGACGCATACCCTATCTGACCCTAAAACTTAACTTATATCACCGCCTGGCGATCAGGGGGTTAAACCTTTATTAGGTAATAAACGGCGGGTGCCCTGAAACTATAAAAAACAAACTAACTAACCAGCCTCACCCGTAACAGTTATACGGTGATCACTGGTGAAAGGGTTAACTAGGGGGCAATCAGGGGGTTAAAACTCCCTGGACTCCCATGGGAGTCTATGCCTCTTCCTGTCCCTTCGCACTGTCTCCTGGGAAACACACAGCTCCCAGGAGATAGCGGGGACCACTAACGATGCGCAGCGCGACTCGCGCATGCGCAGTAGGGAACCGGGAAGTGAAGCCGCAACGCTTCACTTCCTGATTCCCTCACCTAGGATGGCGACATCGCTGGACCCTGGGACAGGTAAGTGGCCATTTATTAAAAGTCAGCAGCTGCAGTATTTGTAGCTGCTGGCTTTTAATATTTTTTTTTAATATTTTTTTTTTTTTTTTTTTTTTTTTTTTTACGGTTTGGGTGGAATCCCTCTTTAATTTTCTGTTTAAACATTATAACATAAACTTATTTCTAGGAAATAATGAGAAAGAAGAACAGCAGACATCGTAAATTAAATCCAATAAAAGTTGTGACAATAATAGATAACATATGATGGATACATTGCATGTTACTAAACAGTCTACTTAGCAAAGGTAAATAAGATTATAAATAAAATGAAGATCCAAAATAATTATAGAGATTAGGCAAACAAAACCAGTTAATCTTCACTGAAAGGATTCAGGTCCTTTGTTTAGCATAGCCTTTTCAAAATCCTAGTATTTAATATTCTAGTATTCAATATGTACTATTCAATGTAAATAGGTATTCCTTGCTGCACAAGATGTTAGAGGTGTATTCCGCATTGAGGTTATTTAAGTTTTTAAAGCTGTTCCTTTGCTTTAGCACTGTCTTAAAGTTCTGCATTGAAGTTTATGGAATTAATAGCCATCTAAAAATGTAAAATAAATATAACTTTTTTGTTTTTTAAATAAAAAGTGCTCATTACAAAAAGCTATGAAAATGATAAAACTGTAAAGAAAACAAATAACATTTACCTCCACACGTGTACTTGGACAGAAATATCTACCTATCTAACGCATACGTGTGGCACCATTGCTCCCAGTACAGCGATCAAGCTTTCAAAGACAGCACCTCTGATTGGAAGCTGGCAGGATGGGTTCCTGATCATGTGACCACTGTGACAGTCAATTACAGTGCAGTGTACATATTTGCCAGCACACCACAGATATTGAAATGTTGTCCAAAGGTTTTTATTGAAGAAAGATCACATTACAGTGTAAAAGTGCAACATTTCAGAGCCACAAAGGACCTCTTCGAGAACACATGCCTGGTGAAGGGTTCCTATATAGTTCCAAAACATTGCAGTTTTGCACTGCGATATGATCGGTGGCAGGTCAGCTCTCCTGTGCAAATCGCCATAGCTGTACGGCGGCTCGCGCACACTGTGGTTGCGTGCCCGTGGGTCAGGTGGACTCTATGTCTTTGTAAACAAGGCGGATCCCTATTCTGACAGGAGACATGACAGAGATCTACTGTTCCCAGTGATCAGGAAAAGTGATCCCTGTCATGTCCCTGCCAGCCCACCCCACCTACAGTTAGAACATGCTGAGCGACCATATTTAACCTCTTGATCGCCCCCTATTGTTAACCCCTTCCATACCATTCCGTGTCATTTTTACATTGATTGCTGCATTTTTATAGCACTGATCAAAAAGTGTCATTTGGGGTCAGATTTGTCTGCCGTAATGTCGCAGACCCGCTAAAAATCACAGATCACCGCCATTACTAGTAAAAACAATAAAAAAACAATAAAAGTACCTAAATCTATCCCATAGTTTGTAGATATGATAAGTTTTGCACAACCATTTTTACCAAAAATAAGTAGAAAAATATGTATCGGCCTAAACTGATGAATAAATGTATTTTTAAATATTTTTTTGGGATACGTATTATAGCAAAAAGTAAAAAAAATGTTTTTTTTAAATTGTCGCTCTTTGTTTATAGCACAAAAAATAAAAACCGCAGAGGTGATCAAATACCATCAAAAGAAATATATATATATTTGTCAAAATGGTTGTATCCACAAAGATTGTTGAAGGGTCACGCTTTTAGAAAAACCTTAACTTGTAAGTAGTAAGCTGCTTTTACGCATATGTGTGCAAAAGTATGTAACTTTGAAATATGCTTTTGTCATTATGAGTCCATTTTGCTAGCTAGTAGGGATGATCAAAATGTAGAGTTTTCATTTACTTGAAACTTCCCTGGGGGATTTTGGTGACATGCTTTGGAGTCAACAGGGAAGCCAATATTAAGGGGTTTGCATGTCATTTTAAGGGTGCAACAGGCTTTAAATGGCTCCTGGAATTTACAGACACTTATTTCAGCTATCTTGAACCAAGTGCCAAAAAAGATCCCCATTAGCTTCATTATTTTATGTTTTTTTACAGAAAGAAAAATATACTGTGAAAAATGCAAAATAGGAAAAATAAAGCAACAGTACACACATAGGTGTGAGACAAGGTGAACATACAAAGAGGGGGTGAGATAAAGAGGACTAGGAATGGGCCAGCATCCCTATGTGCAAGGTTCCCCCTTGTAGGATTTTAAAGGCCCTAATAGTTGGTTATATAAAACCAAAAGACAATATGAATAATAAATATAAAAATAGAAATTTATTATAATACATACAGTTCAAAGAAATAACAAACAATAAAAGACTGATAAGAAAAATGTGGCTTATATAGTTACACATCAATATGATACATCGGTTAGACGCTGTAAGGATCAATGGACACCATATGGAGTGCAGGCTCCATACCCAACGCATTTCAGAAATTACTTCCTTCTTCAGGGGTGTATCAAAGGATCAAAGCATCATACTATAAATGCAAATAGACAAAATTTAGCAGTGAAATATAAACAATGTATGGACTTTGTCCATTCTAGTGCCAAGCCACAAACAAACTTACATGTTACTGATGAAAAAATTGCATATTAGCCACATAAGATATACAGGTTTAAAAACAGCCAAATCCAATTAGGGGTAACCCATGCGCCAAAACCACTCACCACCACTGAGGCTAAACAGAAGGACACCCAGCAAGGTCAGACAGCGGAAAGAGCCCAGCAGGGCTGATGCACAGCACAAAGGTCCTTAGCTTCTAAGTGGTATGGTTGCTGAGCGAGAAAAACAGGTATATGTATAAGTGATATGAAGCAACACTTAAGCTGTAAATCACAGCAAAAGTGCTGCTCACAAAAATTGCAAAACAGCAGGGGAGAAGATATGGTACTGGTCTGGGTAAATAAACGCCCTAATAACCAGAAACCAAAAGTGGGGACACATATAAAAGCCACATGAATGCCATGATAAGTAAAGCTAAGAATATGTATGTGGATGTAACCATGAGAATAATACTCTGGGGGCTTAAAGGTCAAAAAAGTAATTGACCTATATTCTGGATGTATATGGTCCTATACTTCACAAATAAATTAACCATCTAGAAAAATCAACTAAGCGCCCAAAGGAAATATCACGTCAACACTTACCAAAAAGGATCATGGATCAAAGCATCCCCTGGATAGTGGTAGAGACCACCCTGCCGAATAGTGTCTGGGGGTAACTGAACAGGCCCAGCAATGCTTCTTAAATACCCTGAAGATAACGGCCATGCTGTCGCACCGCCCACGGGCATAGCGCCATGATGGACCAGCGTACATTCCACCGCTGGCCCCCGGGCGTGCGGCACAAGGCCAGGGGATTGGAGCGGAGGTGGGACTGGTGAACCCTGGATGGAGGTGGCTGGAGAAAAACCATGTACACTTGGGAATTGCAGCAGACATACAAGCTGTACATTGAACCCAAAACACATGAAAAAACAAAAACAAATTATAATTATACAATGATAAAATATGATAACATGGGCAAATAAAAACGTTGAATAATAAAGAAAGAAAGAAAAAGCTAACAGCAGCAGGAGAAAAAAAACCTAATGTTGCTATGTCTCTAGAGATCCTACATTCCAAATAATGGATGGCCCCCCCATGTCACATCTCCCCCAACCCCCTGAGGCAAAGCCCTTCAAAAAGAGTTTGAACCCCAGACCTCTAATCAACTCCATGCCTTATAGTCAGTACTTGCGGATTCACAGGAACTGCTCCAGTGACATCACGTTTAAAATGGAGGCCAATGATTTGCTCAACAGACTTCGAGCTAGGGGCTCGAAGGCAAAACCTGCCTTAAGAAGGCTTATAGATGTGCCACCATCCCAAATAGACAGTCCTTGTTGTAAACCTCAACACAACCACACGCATTATAACCCGCTACTGTGGCCAACACTCGCAGGTAAGGGGAATTATGGCAAAATATTGCCACCTCCTGAGTGTGGACACTAAGATTGGTCCACATGTTTCAGACCAACCCTCTATTACATATAGGAGGGCTAAATTGATAAAGGACCAGTTGGCCCATAGTGAATTTGCAGTTGGCAGTAGAAAAGATCCATGTAAATACCCCGGCACCTTTCGATGCAGGGGTTGTAATTATTGCCAATTTATGCAAACAGCTAAACAAGTACGTTTACTAAATGGTACTATTTTCAAACATCGGCATTACGCCAACTGCAAAACACAAGGAGTTGTCTATCTCCTTACCTGCGAGAGTGGCTGCTTTACCTCCAGGGATGAATGAGGCCACTAATTTCAAACCCTTCTTGAAGGGCTTTGCCTCGGGGGGTTGGGAGAGATGAGACACGGGGGGACCAGCCATTATTTGGAATGTAGGAACTCTAGTGACATTATGTTGACTATGGGAGCAGCTTCTTACCTGCCCCATAAAAATGGGAACACCCTATAAACAATTCTCTTTATTTTCATACTTATATATTTATTTATTTCATATTTTTCTGCCTGCTCTATCTTTATGTTAAAGATGTGATTTTTTCTCCTGCTGCTGTCAGCTTTTTCTCTCTTTCTTTATCATTCAACGTTTTTATTCGCTCATGTTATCATATTTTATCATTGTAAAATTATAATTTGTTTTTGTTTTTTCCTGTGTTTTGGGTTCAATTTACGGTTTGTATGTTTGCTGCAAACCGCAAGTGTTTATATTCTTAAACATGGTTTTTTTCCAACCTCCTCCACCCGGGGGTTCACCAGTCCCGCCTCCCCTCCAATCCCTCAACTTCTCTAAGCTCCCACCCAGGCCACCCATGCAGATGTTGTGGGTGGCATTAGCTGTCATCTTGGGCGGGCTTATTGCCGGATAACGGCATCTCTTCCCTTGGGTCGCTTAGCAACCCTTGGTTGGTGTTTTGGCCGTGCTGTCTGGACTCCGCCCACATGTAAGAAGCATTGCTGGGCCTTTTCAGTTACCCCCAGATATATTCTTAGCTTTACTTATCATGTAATTCATGTAGCTTTTATATGTGTCCCCACTTTTGGTTTCTGGTTATTAGGGCGTTTATTCACCCAGGCCAGTACCATACCTTCTCCCCTGCTGTTTTTGCGATTTTTGCTGTGATTTACAGCTTAAATGTTGCTTCATATCACTTATACATATACCTGTTTTTCTCGCTCAGCAACCATACCACTTAGAAGTTAAGGACCTTTGTGCTGTGCATCTGGGCTCTTTCCGCTGTCTGACCTTTTTCTCGCTCAGCAACAATACCACTCAGAACTTAAGGACCTTTGTGCTGTGCATCAACCCTGCTGGGCTCTTTCCGCTGTCTGACCTTGCTGGGTGTCCTTCTAGCTAAATTATGTCTATTTGCATTTATAGTATGATGCTTTGATCCTTTGATACACCCCTGAAGAAGGAAGTAATTTCTGAAATGCATTGAGTGTGGAGCCTGCACTCCATATGGTGTCCTTTGATCCCTTACAGCATCTAACCGAGGTATCATATTGATGTGTAACTATGTCAGCCACGTCTTTCTTATCAATCATTCATTGTTTGTTATTTCGTTGAACTGTATGTATTATAATAAATTTCCATTTTTATATTTATTATTCATATTGTCTTTTGGTGTTATATCACCATTAGGGCCTTTAAAATCCAACAAGGGGGAACCTTGCTCTCTCTATAGTGAGACAAGGTGAACAAACGATAAGGAGTGGCCTCAGCCTATATGTCTCAACCAGACCATAGACCCTGATGCATTTGGCCATGCTCACTGGAGCTTAGTCATAGCTGTTTGGCACTTTCTTACTGGTTACACAGATATTGACAGATGCATTTATAATTAGCTTAAGCACAGTATACACGGAACGAACATCAGTCGGTTCAGCAGGCACCGGTCAACGTTTGGATTGTGTGTACTGCTGTCTGTTCAACAGAATCTGATCTAACGTTTGGCTTCCGTTGAATGGTCACGCTGGAAAACCAATATTCCTTCAGTGTAGTCTGATGGGGGAGGGGGGACCCCACTGTCAGGATATAATTGTGCTGTAGGGCAGTGGGTCTCAACCTCAGTCCTCAATTGGGACATGTTTTCAGGTTTTCCTTTACCTTTTTTTTCCAAATCTTAACCACTTAACAACCGGCCCATAGCCGAATAATGGCTACAGGGCGGTTCGATAACTTTGGGAGGGCGTACTATGATGTCCTCCCAGAATCATGCTCCATGGACCCAGCGCATCACTTATCACAGTAAATGGCTGCTGACAGCGGCCGTTTACCACGTGATTGTTTCATTAAATGACGGAGCGATCACATGTAAACAAACCGGCATCATGCCCGGTTCTTCTCTATCCTCTGCGTACAGTGTGAGTGGAGAGGGAGAGATCGGATTCAGCAGCGCTGTGGGCTGGATGTGTAGTGCCCACAGCACTGCTCAGTGACAACTGCAGCCTAATCCATCCATCCATCACTCTGTATTCGCTATCCACACTGCAGCCTCTGCCATCCATCTATCATCCATCCCTCTGTAATAGCTATCCACACTGCAGCCTCTACCATCCATCCATCCCTCTGTATTAGCCATCCACACTGCAGCCTCTGCCATCCATCCATCCATCTCTCTGTAATAGCTATCCACACTGCAGGCTCTGCCATCCATCCCTCTGTAATAACCATCCACACTCAGCCATCCCAACCATCCCTGCTCATCCATCCCGCCATCCACACTCATCCATCCCGCCATTCACGCTCAGCCATCCATGCTCATCCATCCCACCATCCACGCTCATCCATCCCACCATCCACTCTCATCCATCCCACCATCCACACTCAGCCATCCACGCTCATCCATCCCGCCATCCACGCTCAGCCATCCCGCCATCCACGCTTAGCCATCCCACCATCCACGCTCAGCCATCCCGCCATCCACGTTCATCCATCCCGCCATCCATGCTCATCCATCCCGCCATTCATACTCATCCATCCATGCTCAGCCATCCCGCCATCCATGCTCATCCATCCCGCCATCCACGCTCAGCCATCCCGCCATCCATGCTCAGCCATCCTGCCATCCACGTTCATCCATCCCGCCATCCACGCTCATCCATTCCGTCATTCATACTCATCCATCCATGCTCAGCCATCCCTCTGTCATACTTATCCACCCATCCATGCTAAGCCATCCATACTCAGCAATACTGATCCATCCATCAATGCTCAGCCATCCCATCCACCCCCAGCCATACTCAGCCGTACCCAGCCATACTCAGCCGTACCCAGCCATACTCAGCCGTACCCAGCCATACTCAGCCGTACCCAGCCATACTCAGCCGTACACAGCTATACTCAGCTGTACCGAGCTGTACCCAGTCATGCTCAACCATACTCGGCGATACCCAGCCGTACCCAGCCATACTCAGCTGTGCTCAGCCATACCCAGCCGTACCCAGCCATACTCAGCCATACCCAGCCATACTCAGCTGTACCGAGCTGTACCCAGCCATACTCAGTCATAATCAGCCATACTCAGCCATACCTAGCTGTACGCAGCCATGCTCAGCCATACCCAGCCGTGCTCAGGCATACCCAGACATGCTTGGCCTCTGTATGTGGCCAGGCTGTGGAAGTCTCCCACATGTGGTATCGCCATACTCAGGAGGAGTAGGAGAATATATTTTGGGGTGTCATTTTTGGTATGTACATGCTATGTGTTAGAAATATTGTATAAATTGACAACTTTGTGTTTAAAAAAATGCATTTTCATTTTCTTTCCACATTTTCCAAAAATTTGTAGAAAAAAATGACATGTTTAAATGACTCATTATGCCTTATAGATTATACCTTGGGGTGTTTACTTTCCAAAATCATTTTTGGGGTGTTTCCATTGTCCTGGTGCTCCAGGGCCTTCAAAAGCGTAAGAAGTAGTCAGGAAATTAGATGAATAATTTATGCTCCAGAACACCTGATGGCGCTCCCTGCATGTTGGGCCTCTCTATATGGCGGAATAGCAGAATGTGTTTTGGGGTGTAATTTGGGGTATGTATATGCTGTGTGTGAGAAATAACCTGCTAATATGACAATTTTGTGAAAGAAAAATCTTGATTTTGTAAAGAATTGTGGGAAAAAATGACAACTTCAAAAAACTCACTATGCCCCTTTCTAAATACCTTGGAATGTCTACTTTCCAAAAAGGGGTCATTTGGGGGGTATTTGTACTTTCCTGGCATGTTAGGGTCTCAAGAAATGAGCTAGGCCGTCAGTACTTCAGGTGTGATCAATTTTCAGAGATTGGCACCATAGCTTTTGGACTCTATAAAACTTTCACAAAGACCAAATAATATACACCAATTTGGGTTATTTTTACCAAAGATCTGTATCAGTATAAATTTTGGCCAAACTTTATGAAGAAAAATTACTAATTTACAAAATTTTATAACAGAAACAAAGAAAATGCATTTTTGTACAGAATTTTCAGTCTTTTTTCTTTTATAGCGCAAAAAATAAAAAAACCCAGTGGTAAATAAATACCACCAAACGAAAGCTCTATTTGTGGGAAAAAAAGACACAAATTTCATATGGGTACAGTGCTGCATGACTGAGTAATTGTCATTCAAAATGTGAGAGCACCGAAAGCTCTAAATTTGTCTGGTTAGGAAGGGGGTTTAAGTGCCCAGTGGCTAAGTGGTTTTAAGTAGGTAAGAAAAAACACAAACCATGGTATCAAAAAAACACATTGGAGAAGTACAATGGTATATAGAACAGTAAAACATTACACAGTATCATATACGGGATTGTAATACCGAGTATGGGGCTTTAAGCACATTCAATGTCTCTTATGTGTTATGTCACCCTGTTTAGAGGTTCAATATAGCATTGCACCGTGTTTTCCCAAGAGTAAATTAAAATATCACCAGGGAACAACATGTTAAACAGAACAGTTCCATGGATCTTGCCCCACACATTTTCCAATTTTCCGTATCAGAAAGAAGTTATAGAGTCGTATAGAATACGGCGATAGATAAAAAGAGCAGAGAAGTGGAGAAAATAGAGAGTAGGATAGAAGTGAACAGAATAGGGAGTACAGAAAAAGAAAGAAAAGAGAAGGGAAGGAGGGGGGGAAAGAGAGGAGTTGAGATATGCGCATTTCAATAGAAGGAGTATATATTCAGCGTCATCAGAATACTGATGTCAACCATGTACATGTCAGAGCAGAATTAGTCTACAGTGTCACTTTCGAAGAAGACTTGTCCCTCATCAGAGAAGACGAACATGTTCCAAAGTGTTCATGTTTTAGTGTAGTGTTAATGTTGATGATGGGTTGTAAGGATAAGATCCTCCATTTTTTTTATTTTTTCCACTTTTTTGAGCCACAAGCCTATAGTTGGAGGTAGTTTAGCTTTCCAGCAAAAAGGAATGCACGCCTTAGCGGCATCAAGGCGGATGATTGATTTTTTATAATCTTTCCCTGGAATATTGGAAGCATGAAGTAAGAAAAAGGCCAGGTCATCAGGGATTGGACGTTCAGTAAATTTTTGGGCAATGAGGCAGTTTTCCTTCCAAAACTGCTCGAGCTTGGGACAAGCTCAAAAGATGTGGAGAAGTGTTCCTCTGCCCTCCTGGCATCTCCAGCAGCACATGCGGCATAGTGCCCTCTTCCCAGCAGTATTCTTCCAGAGTGGTAAGTTTGACAAAAGTTCTCCAGAGGTGGCAAAGATTTGAGAAAATGGTTGATTTGAAGAGCTCTCCAGAAGTCCAACCGAAAAGATCTAACAGGATTTGTGAGATCAGACATTGATGGCCAGCGTCTATCAATAAGGAAGTGAGATGCTTGGAAGTTACCAGATTTCATCAAGGTACTAAAGGGGTTGTCCTGGTGTAAAAAGTGGGTTCCCCAGTATCGAAAAGAGTGGTGAATGTACCGACGTAAGAGAGGACCAGGTGAGGAAGGATGAGCAAATTTGTGTAGTCTGGCCAACCAGGGGTGATTTTTCATAGTATTTGACAGTGAATGGTAACACCAGGGTGCCCTACCAAGGGGTATGTCACACTGGGATTGTTCCAGTTGAGGCCATAATTTAGTAGACCGATGGCGGCTCCAGTCGATAAGTCTGCTCAAGTGGATCGCTTGGTAGTATATACCTAGGTCTCGTACCGCTAATCCTCCATACTCTTTGGGCAGTGATAGCTGTCGTTTATTTAGGTGTGGTCTTTTGTGTGTCCAAATGAAGTCAAAGAATAATGTCCTTATTTGCTTGAAGTAAGTAGAGGGAACATGTAAGGTAAGGCTTATAAGAGGTACAGGAATTTGGGGAGAATACTCATCTTAAGGATGTTACAGATGCCAAACCAGGAATGTAGACCAGTATGCCATTTTTAAGTTGGTCCCAAACACTTTTCAGCAAAGTTTAGGGGTTTAGGTCAAATATTTGTGATAATTTAGGGGGATGTACGTATCAAGATATTTCAGTGCCAATTTTGGAGAGGGTTTGGAAGGGAGATTGAAGAGTTTGTAGGAGAGAACAACATGTCATCTGCGTACTCTGATACTTTCTGCTGGGTATCGCCAACCATTACTCCCATGACGTCCGGGTTCAGGCGTATGGTACATAGGAACGATTATAGCGATAGGGTGAAGATAAGAGGCGACAGGGGGCAGCCCTCCCATGTCCCATTTGCGATTATGAAGGGTTCCGATAGGACACCATTAGCTCTGACTCGAGCTGAGGGGTTAGATTAGAGTGTGGATATCAATTTAAGCATTGTGTTTCCGAACCCTGCATGTTGCAAAACTTAAGTTATAAATTGCCAATGCACCCTGTCAAAAGTTTTTTCGTGTGTCCGTATCTAGAAACACACAGGGAGCACGGGTCTTGTTAACTATGTGCATCAAGTTCGGTTTTCTTTTACTTTGCACAGTTGCTTTAAATCAATATCGGTGACATGGTATTGATAAGAGCTATTTTATCTAAGGGAAGTTCCCAAAACATGGCCCATTGGGAGTACTTGAGGACTGAGCTTGAGAACCACTGCTGTAGGGTACATCCCAGCTAGGGATGAGCTTCGAGTTCGAGTCAAACTCATGTTCGACTCGAACATTGGCTGTTCGTCAGTTCGCCAAACAGCAAACAATTTGGGGTGTTCGTGGCAAATTCAAACACCCTTTAAAAGTCTATGGGAGAAATCAAAAGTGCTAATTTTAAAGGCTTACAGTATATGCATGGTATTGTCATACCCCAAAGCACCCTCCCAATGTTGAGGGCATGTGGCCTGGTACAGTTCAGGAGGGGGGGCGTTCTCTCGTCCCCCCTCTTTTCCTGCAGCCTGCCAGGTTGCATGCTCGGATAAGGGTCTGGTATGGATTTTTTGGGGGACCCCACGCCATTTTTTTTTTAATTTTGGCGCGTGGTTCCCCTTAAAATCCATACCAGACCTGAAGGGTCTGGTATAGATTTTGAGGGGGACCCCACGTCATTTTTTTTTAACTTTTGGCCGGGGTTCCCCTTAACCGGTTTAATACAGGGCAATTTCACCCCCTTCCTTCCCAGGCCAATTTTTAGTTTTCAGCGCTGTCGCACTTTAAACATCAATTGCGCGGTCGTGCGACGTTGTACCCAAAAAAAATTGACGTCCTTTTTTCACCACAAATAGAGCTTTCTTTTGGTGGTATTTGATTGCCTCTGCGGTTTTTATTTTTTGCGCTATAAACAAAAGAAGAGCGACAATTTTGAAAAAAAACACAATATTTTTTTACTTTTTGCTATAATAAATATCCCAATTTTTTTTTTAAAAAACAAATTTTTTCCTCCGTTTCGGCCGATACGTATTCTTCTACATATTTTTGGTAAAAAAATCGCAATAAGCGTATATTGATTGGTTTGCGCAAAAGTTATAGCGTCTACAAAATACGGGATAGATTTATGGCATTTAAAAAAAAATATATTTATTTATTTTTTTAGCGGCGATCGCGATTTTTTTTCGTGACTGCGACATTATGGCGGACACATCAGACACTTTTGACACATTTTTGGGACCAATCACATTTATACAGCGATCAATGCTATAAAATTGCATTGATTACTGTGTAAATGTGACAGGCAGTGAAGGGGTTAACCACTAGGGGGCGGGGAGGGGTTAAGTATGTTTCCTAGGGAGTGATTACAAACTGTAGGGGGAGGGGACGCTCAAGGGGAGGAGACTGATCAGTGTTCCTCCGTTCTGGGAACACAGATCGCTCTCCTCAGAGCTGACAGGCTGTGGATCTGTATGTTTACACACACAGATCCACATGCCGGCCCGGTTAACGGGCAATCGCGGGTGCCCGGCGGACATCGCGGCCACAGGGCACACGCACCGGGTCCCGAGCAACGCGGCGGGCGCGCGCGCTCCCGGCGGCGAGCGCGCGCCCCCTAGACGGCCGGGAATCCCAGGACGTTATATGACGCCCACCCAGGATGGGAGATCCCATCTGTGGACGTCATATGACTATGGGCGGGTAGGGAAGTGGTTAATATCCAGACCTGATGGGCCTGGTATGGAATTTAGGGGGACCCCCACGCCATTTTTTTTTAAATTTTGGTTCGGGGTTCCCCTGTGGGGAATTCCCATGCCGTTTTTATCAATTAACTTTTATGTGTATTGTCGGATCGGCAATTCATTAATAGCTGCGAGTAGTTTTAAATGACTTTTTTTCCTTCGAAATGTCATTTTGCTGTCAGAATGTTCTAAACACGGAAAACATGCGCCCCTTTACAGGCATACTATAGACACCCCCAGGTACGAAATTTAAAGGAATATTACACTTTTATTGTTTCACTTTAAGCATTATTAAAATCACTGCTCCTGAAAAAACGTCCATTTTTAAAACTTTTTTTTTGCATTGATTCATGTCCCCTGGGGCAGGACCCAGGTCCCCAAACACTTTTTATGACAATAACTTGCATATAAGCCTTTAAAATTAGCACTTTTGATTATTCATGTTCGTGTCCCATAGACTTTAACGATGTTCGCTTGTTCGAACAAATTTTTTGCCTGTTGGCATGTTCTGGTGCTAACCGAACAGGGGGGTGTTCGGCTCATCCCTAATCCTAGCATAACACATCATTTGTGTTGATGCAGGAATCTGTCATTTTTACAAAAAAATGTATCTGTATAATCTGTTTAAGGTCAGATTTTTTTATTCAATGCAATGACATTTCTTTATGGTAGCTCTTTGACAATTGCATTAAGTACATGCATGCGTATATATGCACCAAAATACATAAATATATACTGTACATACTTACCATTACATACCAATACAATATAAACAATAACCCATACAAATAATGTAAATGTATTTAAAGTAATACAAATATTACAAAAATAAGAAAAAAGATGCAAAAATAATACAACATTTTCATATAAAAAATTAAATACCAAGGTGCATTACCATTTGTGGGAGTTTATATATCATGGAATAATTGATAGTACAGCTCTGAGAAAGATCTATATGTGTGAGTCTTGATTGCTCTGATTGACATGGAATAAACACACTTCATCTTGGGTGAACTGGATCTTTACTGATACTGTCTTCAGGTTTGCTATTTCAGTACCTATAAGCTGGTGAGATGTTGTTACAACTTGGGACAGGTTTTCTTTTCCTGTCCTCTACTATGCAGCTAGCATACCTCATTTTAGCACAGTATAGGAGAACAATAAAGATTTAAAAGATGATTTAAAGGCAGTTTGGCCTGTTTAAAGCTAGCTTTACATGGGCCAAAAATTGTCTGAAAACAATAGATTTGGCCGTTATCAGCTGGCTTTCGATCCATGTGTACAGCTCCTTATCTGACAGACGACCGGCTTATGTCAAACAAGCATGCTGGAAAACCAGCATCCCATCAGTGCTCAGGGGGGAGATTGGCGCACTAACATCGAATGTGTTTGTAAGGCAATCTGTACGTTTTTTTTTCATTCAGCTAGCTGGGTTAAACAAAAAAGTTCCTGTGTGTACGAACCATTCGTTTCCTAAGAACAAGCAGTCTCTGTTGTGCCTTCTTTAGCAAATATTAAGTGTCAAGGGACCATGACAATTCCTGTATTATATAAACTTGCTTGTTGCAATGACAGGAAATTTTGGTAACAACCTCTGCTAAATTTTCACCACATATCTTTAACCTCCCTGGCGGTATTCCCGAGTCTGGCTCGGGTTGGATTTTTCCATACCAAAAGCGGTAACCCCGAGCCAGACTCGGGCTTGCATCGCAGGATCCAGGAAGAGCATACTTACCTTGTCCCCTGGATCCTGCGATGTCTCCCCGCTGTGATCGGCGAGCCGCTGTGTCTCGCTCGATTCACAGTGCCGAGCTCCGTTCCCTGCGAGCGTTGCGACGCACGGGGACGGAGTTCGGCGGTAAATTCAAAAGTGAAACACATAGTATAGATACAGCATACTGTAATCTTACAGATTACAGTACTGTATCAAATAACTACACATCCCCCTTGGTCCCTAGTGGTCTGCCCAGTGTCCTGCATGCAGTTTTATATATATAAAACTGTTCTTTCTGCCAGGAAACTGGAGATTGTCCATAGCAACCAAAACTGTCTCTTTACATCAAAAGTGCTTTTAGACCAGCTAGAAAAAAGCGATAATAAATTAGAATCACTCGCAGAATTGAGTGATAGTGATTTGTGAGGAGATCCGTCATCAAACACTGAAAGTAACAAAAGCGACAATTCTGCAACTGAGCAAATTTCAGTGTTTTTGATTTGATTACATTATTATATAATTTTTATTATTATTATATTATTATTTGTTATAATTATTTATAGTTATTTATTATATTATAATTTTTTATTTCGTTTTTCAAACTTTATCATACCCGGGATGTCTACTAGACTCTTGTTTGGACAGATTTAAGTGAACTATTCCTAAGAATTACAGGCCTACAATATAAAACGCCAAATTTCTGTGCAAAATAATTGTACCGCTTTCAGCACCTAAAATCAGAAATAATCATACCGCCAGGGAGGTTAATGTACCACCTGACACTCCATTTGGTCCTACTGCCTTCTTGATGTCGATCTTCCTCAAGATAGATTTCTCCTCGGATGGTTGTAATATGATTCTCTGCTCCTCTACAGGTTTTTAATGAGGGTTTCACCTCTGAACTTTTTAAATCAAAATGGGAAAAAATTGTTTAGAGTATCAGGGTATATTTACACTTAGCCTCTCTTATACTCCTGTTTAGGTGTATTTGAGCCTTCCTGTGGGCCAAAAGTCACCTAATTTAAAGACAGTATTTAGTTTCCTAAGCAGAGCTCATACTTTTCCATCCAGACACTTTACAAACATCTTGAAGTTTTTAGTGGTTAGTACAGTGCAGAAATGTATATAGGCCAAAACAGATGACATATTCTTCTATTTGTGCATCTTTTCCAAACACTACCCAGTTTGTGATTTAGACCCGACAAAGCTTGTTAATGCAGATAAGCTTTTTGTCTAGGTTGTGAGCTCAATACTTCACGTTATTTTCCTATACCTAGGCAACTTCTTTGGTGAGATGGTAATAATTCCAGTGGGTGCCACTGAGTGTAGGATTTCTGATGGAATAAAGTTTAGGCTTTGTTCAGTTCAATTCTGATGTATATCTCTGATACTTAGCAATTATTTATATCTGTAACATGTACAGTACGTGTTTTAGCTGTTTTCGAGAGCATCAAGCCGCTGCATCTGTATGCACCATCATAACAACTGGATTATAGGTGTGCTATACTTCAACAAAGAGCTATTAAGAATCAAATTGCTTAAAGCATATTTCCAATTTTGTAGCCAAAATATATGTTCTTTAAGCATTCAAATTCACACCTTTTAGATGTTTCTCATGAGGTGATGTCATAGCTGACTACAAGGTTTTTTGGGACAATGTTAGGAGGAGCCTGTCCCTAGTCTGTCCTCATTAACATACAATGTAAGAAGCCCCACCTTTTTGACCTGTTTTTAACACTTTTTAAATTCTTTCTTAGGACAGAAAGTGATGGAATTGAGTAAGGCCAGCCATACATGGTTCGAATTGGCCAAAATTCGAACCTTTAAATAGCAGGCTGAATGTACAAATTTAATTGATCTATCCACTTTTGTACAACCAGCCTACTGGATTCTCTTACGATTATCCCTAGCAGCTACTATAGGAGCCCCCTCAGGAGCTGACAATGTCTTGACAGCAGGGATTTCTCCTGTCAGCACTGTCTGTGTTAAAGGGGGAATCATACAAATTTCTTTCCTACAACCTGAGGTTGCAGGAAAGAAATTTGCACCTTGTATGGCCAGCCCTAAAACTGACAATTAATTCCCCAGCTACATCACTAGCATAGTCTCAAAGTACCAACCTAATCGCCCTCTTCGTTCCTCCCAAGACCACCATTTACAAGGTCCATTTTACTTTCCATTCTCAGCACACCTTAAGTAAGTTGGCCAGAACCAGGAGATCAAAAGAGCAGCAATAGCTCTCAATAATGTTCTCTGCTATGGTCTGCTATGATCTGTTAACATTAAATAGAGGGGGGTTTGTAACATTATTAGCCATTTTGGACATGAGGGACTCTTGGCGCAGTGCAAAACATCAATTTAGAAAAGTGAAAATATTTGAACTGTATGGCATGCTAGATATGGACAAAATCATGACTGCAATGGGTGCTTGGTTGACGCTTAGAGAACAAAGAGGGCTCATACAGACACAGGCAAAAAATGTTGGCTGTAGAAATACACTTGTGTTGAACTGATTGATTTTCTGGACACACTGCTTAAAGTGATTGTATCTATATTAGTACAACTGCAACAAAAACAACTCATACTAGTGAAGAATAAGGGAACACCCCAAAAGCTTGTCTTAAAAATTTGTTAGTGCAAATAAAAATGTATCATGGACAGTACCATGAAGTATCATGGACACGTTGAAAGCAATTACCTACTTTTTATTCATCATAAGTACATAATGTTTGAAATGCTTTTCAATTTACACTTCAGTAAGAGGTATTTGTGAGCACTAATTTCCAGAGATGAATTCAGTATGTACTACATATAACAGTTATTCTATGCTATTACTTTTAACTGGCTTTCCCCAGTGATGATGTGCCTGGGGATTTTCTACTTGTGACTTGTAGGCAACTCATTCTTCCTTGACAATGTAGAAAGAGCTTACAAAATGCCTGAAGATCAGAAAAGCACTAGTGATAATAAGATAGATGAAAATAGCAGCAGTGATTAATTAGGGAAAAGCACATTGGTACAGCAATTTTGCCAACCGCATAATCTAATAATAATTTAGCACAAAACATTTGCATTTAGTCTTGGGGCTTCTACTTAAAAGCATTATAATGACAACGATGAAAAAATGCTCTGCTGTGCATGACAGAAGTAAACTTCTCTCTTGTATTTTATCTTCTTGCATATAAACAAAGTACATTTTGTTAGAGCATTTATTCCTAAAAAAGATCAACATTTTATATGTGTAGTTTGCCTTATTTGATAATAATGGGAAGGGGAGGTTATTATTTTTTATGTGGGATCACATTACTTTTTTGTTAAGAAAATATAAAATATTCCATATTAATAATCATATACACATTTACAGCCAGCAGGTGCTGTTCACATTTTTTCCAGGCCAGGTTTAGCTATTTACTAGGAAATTAAAAAGCATGTTGTGTACTCTCTCTTTGTTGTCCTGTATTGTTTCGTACAGGAATTCATGAATTGCGGGAATTGTTGAGATACAGTCTGAGACAAGACAGCTTCTGCTGTGCTCTTATCAATGTCATGGGTACATCATTTATTAGCCCATTTACCCCAGACAGAGCCTGCCACAATGTAGATGCCACCTGAAGCCCTACCTACTGACTCCTAATTGTTGACTGTGAGCTGTCTGTGACAGCTTGGTCACAATTCCATCGGTGTCCTAGGACAAGATGGCAATGTATTTAAGCAGTGGCTGGAATTATCCCCCACTCACCCTGGTGCCGCATGTATATTATATGTGTAAGGTCATAGGTGTGCGCAGCCTCTTGCATTAGGGTGTGCACCCCAAAGCTCAAATACATATGCATGTGTATATGTACTGATGGTGTCAGTAGGGCAGTGGACAGTGTAATTTTGTTTATTTTCTTTTCCAAAAAATTATTTCCTTTTGTAACATTTTTTTGGGGGATGAAATATCAGTTGTCTAAACAGGGGGGGAATATGCACCACACAAGGCAATTAGGGTGTGCCCAGGCACACCTGGCACACCCTGTGCGCACGCCTATGTGTAAGGTGTTGCAAGGGGTTAGATGTTTACTAATGTAAGTATATAAGCAAAAAAAAGCTTCTGTTTGTTCTGACCTGTTACCTGTGCTGACCTCTGATCTTGATCCGGCTTGTTCTCACTAACACTGTCTGCTTGATACCCCAACCCCGGCTTGTTTTGGGCTTCACTTCTGCCTGCTGCTCTGCTGATCTGCCTGAACGTTACTGACCCGGCTTGCCTGACCCTGCACCCGCTCATCCAGCCCGCCACGGCTCTGCTCTGCAAATCACATCCGGTTCCTGTTTCTGCTGCGATTCCAGTCTGCCACAGCTCGGGTCTGCCTAAGCATTACCAACCTGTCACCGTCCTTCTGTGGCTGCTGTCTCAACCTCAGTGGCCCACAAGCCAGTGTGGTATGAGAGGCTCTCCTCTACATGTCAGACCCCCAAACCAGGTACATGACACTACCAAACAGCCATGACTGAGGATGCAGGAGGATCCTCTCCTTTGGATGAAATCTACCGGCACCTTGCCTCATTTACCTAGGTGGTTACATCCCTGCAAGAGGGCTATGCTCGGCTGGAGGGTCACGTTCAGGCACTGGCCACACCTGCTGCGACTTCTGCTGCATCTTCTACCACATCTGCACCTACTACATCCACTGGGGCCTCTGCCAGTTCTCCAGTAATGATGCTACCTCCCGAACCTCGAGTACCAGCCCCCAAGAGGTTTTCCAGTGATCGGAGCAAATTTAGAGCCTTCCGCAATTTTTGTCAGCTCTATTTTTCTCTTCAGCCAAGGACTTTTTCTCTAGAAGCTACAAAGGTGGGATTTACCATTTCCCTGCTCCAAGGAGAGCCACAGTCCTGGGCCCATCGCCTACTGGAAGAAAACAACACACAGCTATATACCCTGCAATTATTCTACATGGCCATGTTACAACTGTACGATGACCTGCAACAAACTACTACTGCTGAGATAGCCTTGCATGCCCTTCACCAAGGCCGCAGACCAGTAGAAGTTTACATCACGGATTTCAGATGTTGGAGTGCAGATACCTACTGGAACGTCGCAGCTCTGCATCACCAGTTCCATCTGGGCCTCTCAGAAGTACTTAAAGATGAACTTGCTCGGTTAGGCATTCCAAACACATTAGAGACTTTGATCACACTATCTATACGGATTGATCGACGGTTATGCGAATGCAGATCTGAGAGATCCTTGCAGCAGTACAGAGCAACATGGATATTACCCAAGGCACCCATGCCTGCTGACCCCATGTTTGGAAATCCTGCCCCACCTGTTCCAGAGGCACCTGAACCAATGCAGTTGGGCCTGATCCACCCGTCACTAACCCCAGATGCCAATGACGACGGTTGAACAAGGTTTACAACCTCTGTCTCTACTGTGGGGAGTCCAGTCACTACGTACGCACCTACGCACCTAAGCTACGCAAGCCCCTCTCACTTTCTTCAGTTAAACAACTCAACATATCTGCTAATTCAGCTCACATAGTCCTGCCTATCTCATTCCAGCTTCCGCAAAGAACTGTGCCAGTGACCGCAATCATTGATTCGGGAGCTTGCAGCTGCTTCATTGATCTGTCCTTCATGGCCCAGCAGCACATTCCACTACAACCTAAGAACCACAGGCTCACTGTGTTCCTGGCTGACAGATCTTGCATTAAATCAGGACTTGTGACCAAGGAGACCTCTCCACTTCTAACCATCACTGCTATTTCTTCACCACTTTTCCCTGTCATCTTGGGCCTCCCTTGGTTGCAGGCTCAGAACCCACATATTGACTGGGAGTCTGGAAGAATAGAGTTCCTATCACTGTACTGTCAGAAACAATGTTGTCCTCAACATCCTGCTTCTTTACTATGCTTGGAATCAAATGCTGAACTGTGTCAGGTAGTCCCCAAATGCTACCATGAATACCTGGATGTATTCAGTAAACGGGTTGCAGATATCCTTCCTCCGCACAGGCCACATGACTGTCCCATTGAACTTCTTCCGAGGAAGGAAATTCCCTTCGGATGTATCTTTACCGTCTGAGCATGAGTTAGAGGTTCTGAAGGTTCTGAACTGGAGTTGGGCCAAACACCCCACGGTTCGGTTCCCACCTGAACTCCCAAACATGGAAAAAGTTCAGACCCAAACCGCAAACCCATTAAAGTTTTTGGGATCCTGAACTTGAAAAATCAAAAGTCCCCATTTTGAAGGCTTATATGCAAGTTATTGAACATAAAAAGGGTATGGGGGCCTGGGTACTGCCCTGGGGGGGACATGTATCAATGCAAAAAACATTTTCAAAAAAGATTGTTTTTAAAGGAGCAGTGATTTTAATGATGCTTAAAGTGAAATAACAAAAATGTAAAATTCCTTTAAATATAGTGCCTAGGGGGTCCCCTTAGTCTCCCTCTAAAGTGGCACATCTGTACCGTGTATAGAACCTGCTGCAGCAAAACTGACATAGATAAAGAAAAAAAAATGACATTTAGATTGATTTTACCTGCTGCAAGCCATTGCCGGGCTGGCTTCTCCTCTGATAGCTGATGACTCATCAGTTGTTAAGGAGGCAGCAGCCAGCTTCCCGGCCCGCTCCTTAACAACCGGAAGCTATTCATTGTGTCCACAGTGGGCGAACATCCTGCCGAGCACCCCGAAAATTTGAGTGTTCACCAAACACGCAAAAAGGTGATGTTCAGGCCAAACTTATGCTCGACCCAAACTGCTCAGTGCAGTCCAATGAATCACCACCCCTAAGCAGGGAGTGAGACAGCCTCTCCCCATCCCCCTCTCTGACAGGTGCCGCTTGTCAGGAGCTGACATCCATGTTGCTCAGAGTCATTGCTTCCTTCTAAACAGGGTGAACATTGGACATGGAACAGAGTGAGCTCCTCCTCACCAACAGAGCAAATGGGATGTGTTTTAGAGAGGACTTCCCCTTCCTCAGCTTAACTAGCAGTGCAACACCTGAGAATAATAAACATACAGAGCTGACATTGTCACTTGTAAACCAGAAGCCTTCAGTGTTTACAAGGGACAGGTTTGTTCTCAGCAGCTTCCGGATCTAACAGATCCCTGCACACACTCCTGGTGGGGCACGTTGGGGACAGATCTCGAGAATCTAAATAAAAGAATGATCTCCCTGCAAGGCAAGGCAGAGCCACCTTCACAGGGAGGTACTAGAGCAGGGCCAGGTGGGGAAGAGTAGAGATGAGAGGAAGCTTTGTGGTTGGGGTTGCACACTGTGCATAGGGCACCCATGAACTCTGCACGTTGTACATAGCATACTTCTGAATTCTCTACTCTGTACATAATGAACCTTTGAACCCTGCACTCTGTAGATAATGAACTCCTGAACCATGCACTCTGTATGTAATGAACCCCTGAACACTGGATCCTGTACGTAATGAACTCCATAACTCTGTATGTAGCGCACCCATAAACCCCTCACTCTGTAAGTAACACACTCCTATACTCTGCACTCTGTACGTAGTGCAATCCTGAACTCTACTCTGTACATACCACACTTCTGAACTCTCCACTTTGTACATAGTGCACTCCTGAGCTCTACACTCTGTACATACGTACGCCTGAACCCTGCAATCTGTACGTAGTGCACCTCACACAACTAGCTCTTTGAGGGCAGCCAAGGTTCTGATGCAGCCCACAATTAAATTGAGTTTGACACCCCTGTTTTAGATGTTAGTGGTATATTACTAAGATTGATTGATTACCAAGATTGATCTATTACAATCTGACAATGTTTGTGTACATAATAATATACTTACCAGTGTTTAATAATTATAGAATATCTAGTATTCTGACAGTTTACACTGCATTTTGAAGCATTGGAATCATGTAATGTGGTTTCGAGCCTTGTAGGCATTCGAATGTGTGTTCTTTATGTGTGCATTTTTCAAGTACCTACACTGCTTGCATTAAAAAATAAATTCAAAGATGAATTATTAATTACAGAAGTGCATTATCTGAGTTTTTATATGAGTTTAGCTTTCAGAGGCTATTTAGTAAAGCAAAACTGGAATGGTTTTGGGTCAGTTGTATTTCAAAATGTTTAAGACAATACTTTAAAGCGATAATTTATATTTTTATTTGTATGTATATATATATATATATATATATATATATATATATATATATATATATATATATATATATATATATATATATATATAAACCAGCAGTGCTAAGTAGAACAGTAGGTTTCTTGAGATAAATGCAGGTAGCCAGGGGGTACGTTTGTAAATTTGTATTATTCACTGTTAATGGTAATGATAATACTAGCGGAGGAGCTATTTATTAACTAATATATCTGCTCCCTGGTTCCAGCAAACCTTAAAGTGATTATAAATTCTCATTTTACTTCTATTGAAATAAAACAAGGTATACTTACCTGCCCTGTGTTGTGGTTTTGCACAGAGCAGCCCATAGCCTCCTCTTCTTGGGTCCCTGGCTGGAGCTCCTGGCCCCTCCCTCCTGTTGAGTGCCCCCACAGCAAACAGTTTGCAATGGGGGGCACCCAAGCTGCTGCTGTGTCTCAGCCAATCAGGAGGGAGAGTCCTGGAAAGCTGAGGGACTCGTGGACATCGCTGGATAGAGATGGGGCTCAGGTAAGTATTAGGGGGGCTGAGGGGAGCTTCTGCACACAGAAGGCTTTTTATCTTAATGCATAGAATGCATTAACCGCTAAAGCCCCGGACCATTTAGCTGGCCAAAGACCAGAGCACTTTTTGCGATTCGGCACTGTGTCGCTTTAACTGACAATTGCACGGTCGTGCAATGCAGCTCCTAAACAAAATCGGCATCCTTTTTCTCCCACAAATAGAGCTTTCTTTTGGTGGCATTTGATCACCTCTGCATTTTTTATTATTTGCGCTATAAACAAAAAAAGAGCGACAATTTTGAAAAAATGCAATATTTTTTACTTTTTGCTTAATAAATATCCCCAAAAAATATATAAAAACATTTTGTTTTTTCCTCAGTTTAGGCCGATAAATATTCTTCTACATATTTTTGGTAAAAAAAATTGCAATAATCGTATATTGATTTGTTTTTATTAATTTTTATTTTTACTAGTAATGGCTGCGATCAGTGATTTTTATCGTGACTGCGACATTATGGCGGACACGTCGGAAAATTTTGACACATTTTTGGGACCATTGGCATTAATACAGTGATCAGTGTGATTAAAAATGCATTGATTACTGTAAAAATGTTGCTGGCAGTGAAGGGGTTAACACTAGGGGACAGTGAAGGGGTGAATGTGTGTCCTAGGAACTGTTCTAACTGAAGGGGGATGTGGACTGTGCAGAGTCTGTATGAACAGAGGATCTGTCAGTTCTCCCCTCAGAGAACCAGAAACTGTGTGTTTATACACACAGCTCCCGGTTCTCCGTGTGCTCCGAGCGATCGTGGGAACCCAGCAGTGATCGAGACCGCCGGGCACTTGCATCGGCTCCATGGGCGAGCAGGGGGCCCCCTAGTGGCACCGACGTACCATGATGGCGATTCGCCTGCCTGTGCCATTCTGCCGCAGTACAACTGCGGCGGACGGTCGGCAAGCGGTTAAGATAAAAAACCTTCTGCCTTTACAACCCCTTTAACCATAGAAAAATACATAACTGACTCTTCAAACTGGACCAATAGTCTGAAAAGGACAAATTTTCTTTTCAAGTGATTGCTTACTCCCTTCCCCCCCACCCCAAGAAAATTGTTTAGTATACTAAGTGCTTTCATCACCAAAATATAACAAAAAGTCCCCCTGATAAAATTGTTTTAATATCTATACCCTGAACTGGGCCTACTGTCTTTCTTTCTTTCTTTCTTTCTTTCTTTCTTTCTTTCTTTCTTTCTTTCTTTCTTTCTTTCTTTCTTTCTTTCGATAAGTGATGTCACCAAGGATCCCCACTGACTTGTTTACGATTTCAATCAGAAGCCAAAATATCACTCAAACTATCCTCTCTGTTTCTCCCAAGACCTCCTGCTCTCTAGCTCTCTTGTTTATTCCTCCCATGCTCATCTCCAGGACTTATCCATCCTTTGGAACTCTCTTCCTCAATCTGTCCAGCTCTCTCTTACTCTGACTACCTTTTAGCGATCCCTGAAAACTCATCTCTTCAGGGAAGACTATCCTACCTCTACTTAAAACCTGAACTTTTAATTCTTCTATGAGCTCATCCCTCACATTTATTACTTTTTGTACTATTTGCCCACTGTATTAAATTGCAAGCTCCTATGAGCAGGGCCCTCTTAACCCTCTTCTGTTTTATTGTATTGTAACTGTACTGACTCCCTTTATATTGTATAGTGCTGCACAAACTGTTATATATATAAAGCTATACAGTATAAATCTAATAATAATAATAATAATAAAAATAAATAAAAACAGCTTGGGTATACAGATACCCAAAACCACTTCTTTAAAAATGTTTCTATTTTATATGGCAAATAAACAAAGACTACCAATTCAGTAGCTGAAATTTTATCAGATATACAATTAGACATGTATTATTATTTCCTAATAGGTGATTTAAATCGGTATTTGTTTCATGGCAGGGAATCTTGACAGGAAGAATGGAATGACAATGACAGATGAGATGCCAAGACACCAGGCGAGAAAAAACTGTATCTTTAGAGGCGAGATCAAAATGTGGAAGAGAGCTTGGCATTTAAATACAGCTTGCATCTCTGTGTGTGCAGGATAAACAGTGATTCTGAAAATTCACTGAAGCAAATACAATCAGTGCTGTTGGAATATAATAAATTGACTTGAAATAGTTTTGATTGCTTATATATACTGTATATATATATATATATATATATATATATATATATATATATAGAGAGAGAGAGAGAGAGAGAGAGAGAGAGAGAGAGAGAGAGAGAGAGAGAGATGTATATTATCATTATTATTAGTAGTAGTAGTAGTAGTGGTAGTAGTATTTATGTTGCTCTCATGTAATCAATCCAAAAAAAAAACCACTTAAATTCTTTTCTCTTTTATTACACATTTATCTTCATATACAGTAATTCCCTGTACAACAGCGCTAAGACTGGGAGAGGGAGGGTCAGCACTTTGAGATAACCAGGCTCTACTGCATTGAGCAGTAGACAGACATTAGATGGCAGCACGCCTAGCCATAGACAACCTATCTGCCTTTCTTTCTAAAAGAAGATCTTTCTACAAACTTGCAAGTTCACATTGTGTGTTTGAATAAAGTGAAAACAGTGCAGCGCTAAGAATCAAATGTTGAGTATTGACATATCAACATACTGTGATATACAAATAAATTGTGATTTGCATATACAAAAAACTCCAACGCCATTATCTGATTGATAGTGTCTCTAAATAATGCACTGTGCAAATTGTAAATCATCATTGGTATTATAGTCCCATTGGTGATTAAAACATTAATCCATTAGTATATAATGATGGGAAGGAATCCAGGAGTTTAGGACTAAAAGGGTCACCATGATGTGTGCATCCACCGCCCAGGGGAGAAGATTAAATACGCTTACCAGAAGGTATCATCAATCAGGCACAGTGGCAGCTGGTGATGTTTTAGGATGGGGGTGCCAGACCCCACCCTTCCTTTCGACCCCTCCCACTCCCCATACACCCCACCCCTTATAGAATCCACCCACTCTGTCCCCTGTATTCCACTTGCTTCCATCCATAGTGTTAAGAGTATACAGCCCCGGAATCACAGAACAGAGTATACAGCTCAGCATTACAGATACGGTATATAGATCAGCACCACAGATACGGTATATAGATCAGCACCACAGATACGGTATATAGATCAGCACCACAGATACGGTATACAGATCAGCACCACAGATACGGTATATAGATCAGCACCACAGATACGGTATATAGATCAGCACCACAGATACGGTATACAGATCAGCACCACAGATACGGTATATAGATCAGCACCACAGATATGGTAAACAGATCAGCACCACAGATACGGTATATAAATCGGCACCACAGATACGGTATATAGATCAGCACCACAGATACGGTATATTGATCAGCACCACAGATATGGTATACAGATCAGCACCACAGATACAGTATATAGATCAATACCACAGATACGGTATATAGATCAGCACCACAGATATGGTATATAGAACAGCACCACAGATACGGTATATAGATCAGCACCACTGATACGGTATAAAGGTCAGCACCACAGATACGGTATATAGATCAGCACCACAGATACGGTATACAGATCAGCACCACAGATACAGTATATAGATCAGCACCACAGACACTGACACACTGACAGCATGACAATACCCCCCTGACACTCTGCTTACAGCACCCTCCCACCTGACGGATGGATCGTGGGACACCCCGCTCACAGCACAGCCCCCCGTCTGCCCAATCCCCCCTACCCCTAGGCTCCACAATCCCCCCCAGTCTGCACACTGCTCTTACCCCTAGTCTGCACAATTCCCCCCCAGTCTGCCCAATCTCCCCTCAGTTTACACAATACCCCTGTCTGCACAATTCCCCCCCAGTCTGCCCAATCTCCCCTCAGTTTACACAACCCCCCTCCCCCCAGTCTGCAGAATCCCCCCTCCCCCTAGTCTGCACAATTCCCCCCCAGTCTGCCCAATCTCCCCTCAGTTTACACAATCCCCCTCCCCACAGTCTGCACAATCCCCCCTCCCCCTAGTCTGCACAATTACCCCCTCCCCCTAGTCCGCACAATCCCCCTTCCCCCCAGTCTGCACAATCCTCCCTCCCCTAGTCTGCACAATTACCCCCCTCCCCCAGTCTGCACAATTACCCACCCAGGTGTGCACAATCCCCCCCAGTCCCCCCTAGTGCATTCAGAAGGCTGGAGAGTGGACGGGGTTTGCCCATTTGGGCGCCTGGGCTGAAACAAATGGGAGGAGGATTCAGAAAATGTCGGATTGGACAGGCGGCTGAGGAGCTCAGCTAGGAAGACAGTGGCGATGGTCGGGTGACAAGCAGATACAGCCCAACTCTACTGCCATGACTGCTGTGGGAGGCAGAAGTGGTGCGGCCTTTACTGGTGATCAGAGTGGCCCGGGGGGGGGGCAAATGCATCCCTGCCCAGCCCGCCACTGCCACCCAGCACTTACCTTCAAAGGTGCCGCTCTGCTCGGCTTGTCTGAATCCACCGGTCGACTCCACCCCCACTGTGGCCAGAAACCGGAGGTGATGAGTGCTCAGTGTCCAGTCCCCTGATCCCACAGTCGACTCCACCCCCACAGGATGATGTCAGTGTCAATCAATGAGGAAACACACACTGCCCACTGTTCTCTCCTCCAGTCCCCGCTGCACCAATCCTAGCCAGTTAATCTGGCATATTAGCAAATCAGAGTAGGGTGGGGGTGTTTGCAGGCACATTGCCTGCACCCTGACCACACCCTAAACACAGGCAAATCAGCTTCCCAGCCTGCAATCAAATAATTTGCAGGCTGGGAGGCTTCCCATAGACCGCCGCATGTTCGATGTCAGGTCACTCTTATGCCGCGTACACACAATCGGAATTTCCAACAACAAATGTTCGATGTGAGCACGTTGTTGGAAATTCCGACTGTGTGTAGGCTCCATTGGATATTTTTTGTCAGAATTTCCAACCAACAAAATTTGAGAGCTGGTTCTCAAATTTTCCGACAACACAATCCTTTGTCGTAAATTCCGATCGTGTGTACACAATTCGACTCACAAAATTCCATGCATGGTCGGAATCAAGCAGAAGGGCCGCATTGGCTATTTAACTTCCTTTTTCTAGTCCCGTCATACGTGTTGTGTGTCACCATGTTCTTGACGTTTGGAATTTCCGACAACATTTGTGCGACCATGTGTATGCAAGACAAGTTTCAGCCAACATCCGTCGGAAATAAATCCACGGTTTGGTTGTTGGAAATTCCAACTATGCGGCATTAACGTGACAATTTTTTAAATTGTTTTTAACAGATTGGGGGGGCAGCGCCCGAGCTCCCCCTATGGACGGGCCACCACTGGCTTATTATATCAAAGCTCTGGATAGCGAGTGATGCAATTCCTCCTCCTCAGCCAGGGCTGGACTGGGACAAAAATTTTGCCCTGGACTTCCTCATGACTGGCCCACTTTCATTTTGAGTGTCCCCAACAGCGTCCCCCTTACATCAAAGTGTCCCCAACAGCGTCCCCCTTACATCAGAGTGTCCCCAACTGCGTCCCCCTTACATCAGAGTGTCCCCAACAGCACCCCCCTTACATCAGAGTGTCCCCAAAAGCGCCCCCCTTACATCAGTGTCCCCAATAGCGCCCCCCTTACATCAGAGTGTCCCAATTAGCAGCTCCCTTCACAGTGAGTCCCCACCAGCAGCCCACTTCACATAGCAGTCCCCACCAGCAGCTCACTTCACATCAGAGTCCCCACCAGCAGCTCCCTTCACATCAGAGTCCCCACCAGCAGCTCACTTCACATCAGAGTCCCCACCAGCAGCTCCCTTCACATCAGAGTTACCACCAGCAGCTCCCTTCACATCAGAGTTCCCACCAGCAGCTCCCTTCACATCAGAGTCCCCACCAGCAGCTCCCTTCACATCAGAGTCCCCACCAGCAGCTCCCTTCACATCAGAGTCCCCACCAGCAGCTCCCTTCACATCAGAGTCCCCACCAGCAGCTCCCTTCACATCAGAGTCCCCACCAGCAGCCCACTTCACATCAGAGTCCCCACCAGCAGCCCACTTCACATCAGAGTCCCCACCAGCAGCCCACTTCACATAGCAGTCCCTACCAGCAGCTCCCTTCACATCAGAGTCCCCACCAGCAGCCCACTTCACATCAGAGTCCCCACCAGCAGCCCACTTCACATCAGAGTCCCCACCAGCAGCCCACTTCACATCACAGTCCCCATCAGAGAGCCCCCATCAGCAGCCCTTCACATCAGTGTCCTCCCTCTCCTCCCCCTCCCACATGTACTACTCACCGTTTTGAAGGCAGCTTCTCGTTCCTCTCTCCAGTCATGTGATAACAAGTGATAAGGGGAGAGAGGAAGGAAAGTCTGCCATTGGTCTATCTCCCCCTGAAGGCTGGAGGGAACATAACGCCTAATGGAAGGAAGCTTCTCCTCCTGACAGGAGTGAAATTGTGATCACTCACTGTCAGAGAGGAGCGGCTCCAGGACTGCACCTGACTGGCCCACTGAGACATCAGCCCACCGGGAATCTCCTGGTAGTCCCTATGGCCAGTACAGGCCTGTCCTGAGCTGAGCCACCTCAGGCAACCTCGACCTGACATGTGAGAATATGAATCAGGATGGCAACGTCCCAGATGGTAAGAAACCTCCTTCCACCACAGAACTGTTTGGTAGGTTTATGGTTAACAGCATACATAAAAAAAACAACAGAAAGCCTCCACATAGCGAAAAACCATTTGGTTATGGGTTTATTTGGAATAAAAAGGCTTTACATAGATTCCAAGATGTATTGTATCAAGTAAAAAATCTCCTTTGTGACCAGAACAGCATAAAATTCAAAAAGGCGCAATGGCATGGAAAGACTCTATAAAGACTTTAACTGGGGTATCATGTGTGTTTGTACCTGAAGAATGGCTGAAAACTGAAAGAGTGCTGCATGTGTCAGATGTGATTGGTTGGGAAAATCCATGCTTCCCTGTAATCATATGAATATTCCACAGTATGATTGCATATGGTACCTTTACACTATGAACATGCTCAGGGGAGAGCAAAAATGACCTCACAGGAAAATGTGCATCTACTGCTCCTTGGTTTTTAAATCAGCAGGCTGTAGGGCGGACCTTGGCCAAGCCATAATGTTTAAAGTGGAAGTGCAACCAACAACGCAAACCATAACCTCAATAATTGCCTTAAAAATTTAATAACATGTTTGAATATTTTATTTAAAAATATGGGATAGGAGGCAGAACATATTTTAACATATTACATAGTTCAGTGATGGCGTCCTGAAGACGTAATCACGGAACGTACGTCGGAGTGGTACCTGGTCATGCTATCCCACGTTACATCCAGTCCCTTTGGCTGTCTCTTCCGGCTGGTGGAACGCACGCCGTCCACGGAGGTGAAAGCCAGGCGTCTACATACAGTTCTAGCATAGACGAGCTAGCAGACCCAGTGCCCGGTTAGGCACTTAAAAATGTAAGCGGCCGGCGCATGCGGGAGTCTCCAAAATGGCCACTTAAGCTGGGGCTCCGTCACACTCAGCCCCAACAGCGCTCACAGTACACAGCGGACCGGATTATACCGAACCAAAGCGGGCGATCCGGAACCCTGATCACACGGGGAACACGACCGCATGTCTGGGATTCGGGTCCACAGAAACCTTGGGCCACAATTCGATCCGGGCCCGCCCGGGTGTACCAAGATGGCCACCATGGCCCAGCAGAATGCCTCAGGACAGGAGAGCCACGCTGATCAGAGGCAAGTAATAGCTACGGCATCGCTGACTTTCACCCCAATGAACCAAAGTACCCTTATCCAACAGATGACACCCTCTCCAGCTTCCACTGAATCACTCCTAATCAGGCACTATGGAGACCCCAGGCTCTCCCCTGCAGGGCCTACCCTGACGCCACAACACGGGGGCCCCTTCCATGATCACCTTCCCCCAGCAACAGGCTTCCACCCGGATGACCTACTATTAAAAATGTCAGCCTTACTGGAGAGAGGCCTGTCTTTCACGGCTGCGAAGATAACCAGTGACATAAAAGCAGACTTCCAGAGCCTGGGCGCCAGGATGGAAGCCCTAGAGCAGAAACTTGACATGACAGTAGCTGCCACTAATCAGAACTCGGATCACATTCAAACACTTCAAGATAGGCTTAACTCGGCCCTGTTCAGAATCGATGAACTAGACCATGAAGATACAACTTCAGGATCAGAGGTTTCCCGGAGTCTATTGTTGGGGTCTTACAAGCTACTCAGGAAATAATCAAATCTCTGATCCTATCAGAGTACTCACCGAAGCCAAAATGCTGGGAGTGGCTTCTCTTGCAGCTAAGCGCACTCTACCCCTGGAAGTTGTACAGAGGGTATAGGGCACAGAGAGGCACGGGTCCCCAGCAGGTAGATGGTTCTTGAGAATAAGACTCCTGCAGCGTGGAGATGAGGAGCAGCGATGAATCCGGCCCCGGGGCTGGGGTAGAAGACCCGGCTGGGGCTCTAACCCACAAGACTCAGTTGGAGCTGGGTAGAGTGCTGGAGGTCAGGCACGGAGAACTCAGTAAGAGAAAGTCTGTGGTGCAGGCCGGGAACATACACTGGAAGCAGGTGGATAAGGAGGTCCTCAAAACAGGCCGGGAGTCAAACACAGCAGACAGTAATCAAAGAAATCCTGAAGGTGAGCCAGAGATCGTGCACTGGAGGTGGATGGCAGAGGAGTCCGTTAGACAAGCCAGGGTCATACACAGGAAGGCAGGAGAATCCTTAAGATGGGCCGAGGGTCAAACAAAGGAGGCAGATGATAGAGAAGTCCTTTGAACAAGTCGGGGTCAAACACTGGAGAGAAGCAGGGTAGGTCAAGTCAATCCGGGTCACAACAGGTAAGTACAGGTAGCAGAATTCAGGAACGGAACACAGGAAGCTGAAAGACAAACCAGCAATTATACAAGGAACAGATCAGTCTTTATATAGGCCAGCATGGGGGGTGTAATGCTAACGTGCCGCGCAGACGCACAGGGACATTCCGATACTGGCAAGTTCTGTTTCTATTACTTCTCTGACAGTGCCCCCCCCAAGGGGCAGCCTCCGGATGCCCAATCTGGCCAGTACTCCCGGATATTTATTGTGAAATGCTTGTATTAAATGTGGGGCGTGTATATTGGAAGAAGGTTCCCAAGAGTTATCTTCTGGGGGGTACCCCTTCCACTTGACCAGGTACTGGACACGACCACCCCTCCTTCTACAGTCCATTATAGCCTCCACCTCAAATTCATCTTCGCCTTCAATATTGATCGGAGGAGGTTTCAATTCTTCCCCTCCTGAAAAAGGGCTGGGAGTTACTGGTTTCAAAAGGGAAGTATGAAAAACAGGGTGAATCCTGTAAGAGCTAGCTAGAGCAAGTTCAAAAGCCACGGGGTTCACTACTCACCTTGAAGGGACCAATACATTTTGGGCCCAATTTGCGTGAGGGACAAGGAAGTTTGAGGTTCGTTGCAGATAGCCAGACTTCATCTCCAATTTTAAAGGTTGGATTGCTCCTCCTTCCCCTGTCATAGTATTTCTTGTAGCTGTCCTGAGCCTTCTTCATAGCTTCCTGAATTAATTGAAAATTAGTTTGGATAAAACTTATTCGGTCTTGTACCGCAGGAACTGACACTTCTGGAAAAGAGTTAGGCAAAAAGGAAGGGTGAAACCCATAATTGGCTCAGAAAGGAGTTTGGTTGGTAGCTGTGTGTATGGAATTATTGTAGGCAAATTCTGCACAGGGGAGGAGCGAAACCCAGTTGTCTTGGGAGCACGAGCAGAAGCAGCGAAGATACTGTTCCAGAGTTTGGTTTGTCCTCCCTGTTTGGCCATTACTTTGGGGGTGATAGACTGAGGACAGACATACCTTGATTTCTAAGGATTTGCAAAGGTCTTTCCAGAATTTTGAGGTGAACTGGACTCCTCTGTCAGACATGATGTTATCGGGTACTCCTTGGAGCCTAACCACTTCCTTAATGAATATATCTGTGGTATCTGAGGCAGAGGGCGTGCCTTTCATAGGTAAGAAGTGAGCCATTTTTGAAAGGCGATCGACCACTACCAGAATGGTGGAGAACCCCTCAGCAGGCGGTAGGTCAACGATAAAGTCCATAACGACTTCCTTCCAGGGTTGCTCTGGTATGGGTAATGGTCTTAGCAGACCCCAGGCTTTCGCGTTGGACCCCTTGCTGCGTTGGCAGACAATACAAGATTTTACATAGTTTATACAATCCTGACTCCACCCCGGCCACCAGAAGGAACGATGTATTAGTTCAGAGGTCTTTTGTACCCCAAAATGTCCTGCAAACTTGTTATCATGAAAAGTCTTTAATATCAAGGGCCTTACTTGTACTGGGACAAATATTTTGTTTCGAGCCCATAACAAACCATCCTGTTTCCTCAGCGAAGGTACTTCAGGATCTAAACATTGGCTAAAGGCCTGATCAATGGCAGTCCTTAGATCCGGCTGGATTAAACAAAGAAAATTTTGCGAAGACAGAATAGTACCAGGTTCTGCTGTCTGGGGAGTCTCCGGGAACATCAGAGAGAGAGCGTCTGCTTTCCCATTTTTGGAGCCTGGCCGATAGGAAATGTGAAAGTTGAACCTGGAGAAAAACAAAGCCCAGCGGGCTTGCCGGGGTCTGAGACGTTTTGCTGCCCTGAGGTACACCAGGTTCTTGTGATCTGTGAAGATCATAATGGGGTGAGATGCACCCTCCAAAAGATATCTCCAATCTTCTAGAGCAAATTTGATGGCTAGTAGTTCACGCTCCCCAAAGTCATAGTTCCTTTCTGGCGGGGTTAATTTCCGGGAGGTAAAAGCCACAGGGTGAAAAGAGCCTTATGACCTCGCCTTTGAGACAGAATTGCTCCTATAGCTGACTCTGAGGCGTCCACTTCCAACACATAGGGCAAAGCAGGGTCTGGGTGTAGTAGTACCGGGGCAGAAGAAAATAAATCCTTCGGTTTATTAAAAGCTTCCTGAGCTTCTTGAGACCACTGGAATCGGCTTTGCTGGCAAGTCAATTGGGTTATGGGTGAAATGATTGATGAGAATCCTTTGATGAACCTGCGGTAGAAATTGGCAAAGCCCACAAATCGTTGAACCCACTTTTTATCTACAGGGGCTGGCCATTCCTGGATAGATTTAACCTTCTGAGGATCGATTGCGACCCCTTCAGTGGAGATGGCGAACCCTAAGAATTGGACTACCATTTTTTCAAACTCACATTTTTCCCCTTTTAGATAAAGTCCGTGTTTCCTGAGAATCGTGAGTACCTTCTTTACATGAACTTGGTGCAGCTCAATGGTGGTAGAAAAAAATCAAAATATCATCAAGGTAAACGATCAAAAAGTTGTCCGAATATTCTCGAAAAATATCATTCACTAGATGTTGGAATGTAGCTGAGGCATTACATAGTCCAAATTGCATCACTAGATACTCGAAATGTCCGAATCTAGACCTAAAGGCCATCTTCCACTCATCCCCCGTGGGTATACAAACCAGGTTTTATACGCCCCCCGTAGATCAAGTTTAGAAAAGATTTGTGCAGTTCGGAACCGTTGGAACAGCTCTGGGATAAGGGGAAGCGGATAGCAGTTTTTGATGGTGATCTTGTTGAGCTCCCTATAGTCCACACAGGGTCTTAGGGTGCCATCCTTCTTTTCAACGAAGAAAATTCCCGCTCCGGCTGGAGAGGAGGAAGGACGGATGAACCCTTTTTCAAGGTTTTCGTTGATGTAGGACCGAATGGCCTCCAACTCATTTTCTGATAGCGGGAATATACAACCAAAGGGGATATTAGAGCCAGGTAAAAGATCAATGGGACAGGCATATGGTCGGTTAAGAGGCAAACTGTCGGCTTTCTTTTTATCAAAAATCTCCATAAATCCATGGTAGGCTGCAGGGACGTGCTGTAGATGATCGGGTACTGGCTGGATGGTCAGGCAGGTGGCAGTGCTGGTGGGACCAGAGGTAAAGCAATGCTGGGAGCAGTAGGCCGAGGAAAAGGCGATTTCCTTCTTACTCCAAATAATGTGGGGATCGTGGGCTTGTAACCATGGAAGTCCCAGGATGATAGGAAACATAGGAGAGCATATGATGTCAAAGCAAAGAAATTCTTGATGGCCTGTAATGGTGAGAGTGGGTTTAGTCTCCTGGGTAACAGGTCCTGAACAAGGTAAAGATCCATCGGTCAGATGGATTTGGAGACTTTGTCTTTTGTTTTGCAGAGAGATATGTAGGCTTCGGGCTAGAGATGTATCCAGGAAGCAGCTGCAGGCGCCAGAATCAATAATGGCCAGTAGCCGGATCTCCTTGCCTGCCACCTGTAGGGAGACAGGAAGGACAAGGTGAGTTGAAGTTGGACCAGCTACCTGAAAGTTCATAACCTTTTGTGGATGAGACTTACTGGGTCTTATAGGACAATTGCGCAAGAAGTGGCCTGCCCCTCCACAGTATAGGCATAGGTTGGCTTCCCACCGGCGTTGCTTTTCATCAGGCGTAAGTGGAGCCTGGACCAGGCCCAGTTGCATTGGCTCACTTTCCAGAGTAGAGGAAGGAGGGACTGAAGGAGAAGGGTGAGCTGGAGGGACCTTGGGTAGCTTCCAAGTAGGCCGAGGGGACTGGAAACCTTCGGAGCGTCATTCCCGTAAACATCTATCTAGTTTTATGGCTAGCTGGATGAACTCCTCCAGGGTAGAAGGAGAATCAATGCATGCCAGTTCATCCTTAAGAGTCTCTGAGAGCCCCTGGCGGTACTGATTCTTGAGAGCCGCCTCATTCCATCCAGTGTCCCAGACCATTTTCGGAATTCGACCGTATAGTCCTCCACCTGTCTTTTTCCTTGGACTAAGGTATGCAAGATGGTCTCGGCCGTGGCTGTGCGTTGGGGTTCATCATATAATTTTTCTATGGATTCAAAGAAGGTTTCCACGGAGTTTAGTAAGGGGCTCTTCTGTTCCAGGAGGTTGTGGGCCCAGGCTTGGGGTTCTTTGGACAGCAAAGAAATAATGAACCCTACTTTTACTGTTTCAGAACTAAAAGTCTTAGGTTGAAGAGCCAAGTATAACAAGCAGGCATTCTTAAATGCTCTGAACCTCTTTCGATTTCCGGAGAATCATTCAGGTGCGGGAACCCTGGGCTCTGGAAGAGTCATAACAACTGCAGGAGCTGTGCTGGAGTAATCTTGCGAACAGCTTGCTCCACTGGAGGATGTGGAGGCTGCATCCCCAAGAGATAATGTTAGGTGCTGGAGACGACCTTCAAGTTGAAAATAGCCATCTTGTAACTTTTGGACTGCTTGCGTGAGAGCTGTTACCTGCTGGAATAGTGCCTCAAGAGGGGAGCCCGCTCTGTCGGCCTCAGACATGGCTGGTTTGTACTATCAGAGTACTCACCAAAGCCGAAATGCTGGGAGTGGCTTCCCTTGCAGCTAAGCGCACTCTACCCCTGGAAGTGGTACAGAGAGTATAGGACACAGAGAGGCATGGGTCACCAGCAGGTAGATGGTTCTTGAGAATAGGACTCCTGTAGCGTGGAGATGAGGAGCAGTGATGAATCTGGCCCTGGGGCTGGGGTAGGAGACCCGGCTGGGGCTCTAACCCACAAGACTCAGTTGGATCTGGGTAGAGTGCTGGAGGTCAGACACTGAGAACTCAGTAAGAGAAAGTCTGTGGTGCGGGCCGGGAACATACACTGGAAGCAGGTGGATAAGGAAGTCCTCAAAACAGGCCGGGGGTCAAACACAGCAGACAGTAATCAGAGAAATCCTAAAGGCGAGCCAGAGATCGTGCACTGGAGGTGGATGGCAGAGGAGTCCGTTAGACAAGCCGATGTCATACACAGGAAGGCAGGAGAATCCTTAAGACGGGCCGAGGGTCAAACACAGGAGGCAGATGATAGAGAAGTCCTTTGAATAAGCCAGGGTCAAACACTAGAGAGAAGCAGGGTAGGTCAAGTCAATCCAGGTCACAACAGGTAAGTACAGGTAGCAGAATTCAGGAACGGAACACAGGACGCTCAAAGACAAACCAGCAATTATACAAGGAACAGATCAGTCTTCATATAGGCCAGCATGGGGGGTGTAATGCTACCGTGTGTACGTTCGTTTGCCGTTACGCCGCTGCGCCGTGTCATAAACCCATGTGTGCCATTCCGCTACATCGCGAACCCGCATGCGCCGGAGCGTGCCGGAGCGCGAATCCGCTGCGCAGACGCACAGGGACATTCCGATACTGGCAAGTTCTGTTTCTATTACTTCTCTGACAGATCCTGAACATTCCGCAACATCGTCTGGAACTAGACAGAGTACACAGGGCTCTGGGTCCCCCTAAAAAGGACGGCTCACCCAGGGATGTCATTGCTAAACCACACTTCTACCAGGTCAAGGAGGAAGTGATAAGGCAGTCCAGAGCAACGAAACAACTCTCATGTCAAGGACAAATTTTCACTGACCTATCCCCTTCCACGATCCAGAGAAGAAGGGCCCTGAAACCCCTACTTACAGTGCTGGCCCAAAAAGAAATTAAATATTGGTGGACTTTCCCTTTTGCTGTCAAGTTTTTCTACAAGAGCAAACACTACTCGTTCTCTACCTTCCAAGACGGAGAGAAGGCACTTCTCTCCCTGAAGCTCATCTCACTTGAAGCAGACATGGACACCTCCAACCCGGCTAAACGACCCTCACCTACCAGCCCACTGACGACCCTGTGGAACAAACCGAAGATGAAGAGAACAAAGGACAGTATCCCGACTTGAAGCATGGATTTGTCGCCTGCGTTCTTCAATCCTCCGCTCATTTCTCTGTGCTCCAGGAGAGAGCATCATCCAGGGACTTCCTGCCCTTCTACTGGAAGTCATGGCTCCTCCAGGGGGCCCCAGTCTCCTTTTCCCCCTATCCCCCTTTCTCCAACTGCCACTGGCAAGAAAGTGATTAACTTTCCACATTGACCGGGGGGGGACTTTGCTGTTCAACTTTACTTGACACAGTAATCATCAGTTTGATAGTTTCCTGTTAAGTTTTCGGTTTGTATGTTTCTTTGGTTCTTTAACATTCCTATATATACAAGCGCCACGGCGCTGGGTGCCTCCACCTATGCCTCGGTTTCACCAAATCTTTAGGATAGGTTGTCTGCCCCTTGAGCAGACGTAACTTTTAGGTTTAAACCCCGGTGGACAGCCTGGTTCCCGGGGAACTACCCCTAAACATCTGAAGAAGCTCGCTATGGCCTCTTCATCTCTCTTCTCTTCTTTTTCCTCCTTTGCTCTTTTCCCCCTCCTCTTCCCTCCCTGCCCGCCACTTCATATGGGTCTCTCAATGATTATTTGTCTCTTAACTTCCAATCAGGTTTACTCCGAGGCTACCAAACACGCAGAAGTCCTATACAGGAGGTCCATTAGGTCGAAAGTCCATTGACTGGTGTCCCTAACGGTAAGTGAGGCAGGGTCTGACAGCAGTTTCACTCCTCTCCTACATGGCTGACCCGCCTAGTCTTCCATTTAGATTAGCCACCCACAATGCTCAAGGCCTGAACTCTCCCCTCAAAAGGAGAAAGCTATTTGATAGCTACAAATCCCTCAAGCTAGACGTGGTGATGGTACAGGAAACCCACTTCCCTGAACGGTACAGCCCTAAATACTTGCACCATCAATTCCCTCTATTTTATTTGGCAAAAGCAGAAGGCAAGTTGAAAAGGGTTGCAATCCTCTTTTCTAAAACCTGCAACTCCTATATCCACAAAGATCAGGTGGGATTCATACCGAGTAGACAGGGACCTGACCAAACCAGACGAACCATAGACATAGCATCCATCCTACAGACGAACTGGCCAGGGGGCACTAGACAGCAGAGCATGCTACTCCCCCTAGATATACAAAAAGCATTTGATTTAGTATCCTGGCAGTATATTTTCTTGCTTTTGAGAGCATGGGGGTTTGGTGAACGCTTTCTGGGTACTCCACACCTATAGGCCTTATTAGGATGCAAGGCTATCACTCCTCCCCGATTCACATAGCTAGGGGCACAAGGCAGGATTGCCCTTTATCCCCTCTGGTGTTTGCCATTGCCATAGAGACATAAGCGATAGTGATTCGAGAGAATCTAGACATCAGGAGGGTTACCTGTGGAGCCCAGGAACACAAAATGTGGTCTATTTGCTGATGACCTAATACTCTATATCACTTCTCCCCTTACATCCTTACTCAACCTATGCAAAACTCTTTCCTCTTTTTCAAACGTATCTGGCCTCCAAGTAAATTACACTAAATTCCAAGCCTTCAACATTTCCCTCACCCCTGAGACAGTCGACCTACTTAAACAAAACTTTAAGTTTGAATGGAATGCCATCAACTACCTGGGCATCTCCCTGACCCCCAAATTTGAACCTCTTTTTACCAAAAACTTTCCACCCATATTTCTGAAACTAGAACGTGACTTAAAATCCTGGTCGAAGCAAAATTTATTCTGGCTAGAAAGAATGAATGCTGTGAAGATGACGTTGCTGCCTAGACTTCTCTACTTGTTTCAAGCTCTTCCCATTCCATTGAGGAAGGATCACCTTCAGTCCTTCCAGAGCAAAATCCTTAGATTTATCTGGGGGGGTTCGGGATACAGGCTAAAACAACAGATCCTGTATCTATCACGAAAACAGGGAGGGCTGGGTCTCCCACATCTTCACAGATACTACCAAGCAGCCAGACTAGCCCAGTTGTCGGGGATTTACTTTAACTTGGAAAGGCCAGACTGGATACGCACAGAACGGCAAGCAGTCCCCCAACATACCCTAGACTTTTTACTCTGGACCCCTCCCAAAAATAGACCCCCTATTTTAGCACCTACACCATCACACTCATTCACGATGTGGGATAAACTGAAATCAAATCCAAACCTCTCTTCTGCAGTGAAACCCCTGTCATACTTATTCCGCAATCCGGACTTCCCCCCAGGATTAGACATAAAGGCTTTACAGCGGTGGCTAGATAAGGGGCTGTACTGGATAGGTAATTTCTTTACTTCTAGAGGGCCCATAACCCTTGCACAATGTACCAGTAAACTAGACCTCCCACATTTGGAACGGTTTAGATTTAGCCAAATCAATCATTACCACAAAGCATTTGGTTGGACAAACCGAATCCTCCGAAATTCTCCAGTTATGAGATTTGGTTCTGTCAGGCCATGGAGCAGAGAGGAGGTATTTCGGTCATATATGCGTCACTTACCCAACCCCATGGCAAATCTTCTTACATGTTAGCCTGGGAGCAGGATCTACAATTCCAGTGGAGCCTGGAGACATGGCAGTCGGCAATGGCATCTTTATACAAGGGAATTATTAATACCTCCCTTATGGAAGCGAATATAAAGATTATGACCAGGTGGTATATGACACCAGCTATATTGGCAAAAGTCTTCCCATCAGCCAATCCCCTTTGTTTTAGGGGCTGCCAACTCATAGGCACAATTTTGCACAATTTGCATGTGTGTTGGACATGCCCCAGAATCAGGCCTCTGGAAAAAGATTTTTAATCTAATCAAAAAAGCAACAGGATGTGTCACCCCCAGGTCTCCAGAAATTGCTCTTTTGAATGCACACGTTCCTTGCCTCTCCAAATATAACTGCAAACTGATCCTCTTCATATTTCTGGGAGCCAAGATAACACTGGCTAAGGCTTGGAAGCAACCCACAGTCTCTGCAAAGGCAGTGACCAGGAAGATATCCTGGATCATGGCCCAAGAGAAATTGGTGAATATCCTCAATTATACAACAGAAATTTGAGATGACCTGGGAACCGTGGGCTAAACTCATGGGCAAAGCACTTTACCTAGGGATGCTCCCAAGCCAAATTCAGGACGATAATTGAGAGACACAAACAATATCCCCCAACTCTTTCCCCCTCCTTTTTCTGTTCTTTCCCCCCGCTTTCTTCTTTGGGGTCTTTCCCCTTCTGATTCAGGGTTTCTGTCAGTCACTCATGGTACATTTTAGGAATCCTGCTCTAGAGACAGCAGGTCTGAGATGGGGGCTCTACTCTGGGTGGGGGACCCCGAGCCCTGGCACAGCATGATCCCGTCATGGGTGCCAGGGTATTGGGACCCTCTCCCACAGGCCCTTACCGGGCCAGAGGGGCCTCTCGGTTAATTGCGGGATCTCCTCCACACACAAACGGTGAGACAGGAAGTAACTCTCACCCAATATAAACTCCCCAAGGGAGGTCTGACTGCTTAAATGTTATTTTGCCTGGTTTGCTATTTGTACACTGTCATAACCCACTGTTCTACACCGACAAAGTCTGTAAACCGCCTATCTTTTTGTGCCATGATTTCATGATGACAGTGTCGTCCTATTACTGTCACTCTGTTATATATTTTATGAAAATAAAATACTTTGAAAGAAAAAAAAAAAGAAAATGTACCGTATATACTTGAGTATAAGCTGACCCGAATATAAGTCGAGGCCCCGAATTTACCACAAAAAACTGGGAAAAACGTATTGACCTGAGTATAAGACGAGGGTGAGAAATGCAGCAGCTTCTGTAAGTGGAAAAAGAGGGTCAACAATGCCCATCTGCAGCTGCATGCCTCCCTGTGTCCTGTGCATGTGTCCTGTGCAGCCTATCTGTATCCTGTGTCCCTGTGTCCCTGTGTCCTGAACATGTGCATGTGCATGTGTTCTGTGTCCCTGTGTCCTGTACATGTGCATGTGCATGTGTCCTGTGTCCCTGTGCCCTTGTGTCCTGTGTCCTGTGTCCTGTACAAGTGCATGTTCCTGTGTCCCTGTGTCCTGTACATGTGCATGTCCATGTGTCCTATGTCCCTGTGTCCTGTGTGCTGTACATGTGCATGTGCATGTGTCCTGTGTCCCTGTGCAGCCTACCTGTGTCCTGTGCAACCTCTGTGTGGTGATCTCCATCCTCCCTGTGGCAATCTCCATCCTCCCTGTGGCAATCTCCATCCTCCCTGTGGCGATCTCCATCCTCCCTGTGGTGATCTCCATCCTCCAATCAGCGTGTGATAATACCATTCGGCGGCCATTCCACTGTTCAAAAGCCGCGCCTTCTCCTCGCCTGTGATAGGCATAACACTCAGCAGTCAGCGGTCAGCCTATCACGGACATTCTCTCATTCTCATACCACGGGCAAGGATGAGAGAATGTCCGTGATAGGCTGTACACTGACTGCTGGGAAATGGAGTGTTCAGCCTATCACAGACGAGGAGGAGGCGCGGCTTTTGAAAGCTGGAATAGCCTCCGAACTGTATTATCACACGCTGGCTGCCGTCTGCCTGCATGACATGCTGATTATGTAGGCAGACGGCGGTGACTCGAGTATAAGTCTAGGGGGGCACTTTCAGCCTAAAAAAAAGGCTGAAAATCTCGACTTATACTCCAGTATATACAGTAAGCGGCCTCTTGGCTTTTTTTGTATTTTAAACCTTTTTAATAAAAAGAATTACGCTATGGATCTCTATTGTTTTCTCCATTTATCCCATGCTTAATCCAAGGGAGGAAGTTTCTTTTACATGTCCAGTCCATAAATGCGAGTAGGCATTATCCTGCCAAAGTGGAATTTGACTCTCTTTTTAAGTAAAGAGGTCAAATCTATCTGGTAAGTAGATTTTATACTCAGCACACGTTGGGTGTAGTCTATTGTTTTCTGGTGAAGGATTTTTCACAACTTCTTTGGAAGATTGTCCACATAGAAGGATTTGTTGTTTACCTAGACTACTATGAACTTTTTGTTTGGGAGTTTATATACTTACTTTTGCACCTATTATGATTGATTGATTTGTCATCAAGTTTTTTCAATTGATGTTTGCACTATTCATATATGTATGATTATTTATCACCATATTTTTGTGGTTTGATTAATTATTATTCCACAGCGTCCTCTATACACTATACAATTGTTTTTGAGTACTAGCATACCAAATCAGGGGAGCAGCTTTTATATTTTTTACTATTTTGCATATTATCACTTTTTTTACTTTTCAATTTTATCTATATTCAATTTTTTATTTTTTGGCACAGAGTCTATATTTACTTTCCTATCACAAATGAAGGAATCTGTAGAGTATTAAGAAAACAAATAATAATAAACTTAGAGATGCTAATTTGTTTAAAGAATGACTGAAGTAACAGAAATAGACTACCAGTCAGATAGACATTGCCCTTAGAGCCTCCATTTTCATAGTTCTACTTCCACCTTCCTATTAAAGCAGTGGTCTAAAGATCACAATGAAAATTCAAATAAGCACCAGAGGTAGAACCAGTGATTTTAGTAATTAGCACTCAGTAACAGACCTGGGCAGACACACCCCCTTTCTTCCTTCTCTATTAAAAAATCTGTGTTAGGACATTTGTGATGAAGGACATGGCTGTTCCAGAACTTTGCCAGCATAGAGCACTGGAGTCGGAAGGCAGGAATCCATATTTTCTCACATAAAAAGGTAATTTAGTCAGTTCCCTCCTGGCCTATAGAGAAATGATGGTCATATGATGTACTCCCAGAGCATGCCATGGGAGGTGCTTTAGCGCAATCTGTGACCTGCTGTGTTTACCGGATACAGCGGATGACTGTTCAGTGTACCGGCTGCTGCAGGTACCCTGTGATTGCTGTGATCAATCACAGCAGATCACATGACAATTATACACAATGGATGACTTTCATTCATGCCATCTATTGTGTTGATCTGTGTGATTGGTCACAGTGATCACGTGGTACAGGGACACTGTGGCCAATCACAGTTAAACAGAATAGTAATAGATTTTATTCAGTAAAAATTATTGCATATACCAGTGAAATTCACTGGTATAAGCAATCATAATGTGTAAAAAAAAATTCTAATCACTTCTCCAGAGTAGTACAGTGTTACTATAGCAACACTGTGTTGCTCTGGTCACTGTTTGTTACAAAAAAAATGTTAAAAAAATGTAACAAAAAAGAAAAAATAATGTAAAAATTGAAATATATATATATATATATATATCTTTTACACCGACTGTCACCAGTTAGTGTCCCTGATCACTGCCATACCAGTTATATGATGATGCTGTACTGCACTGGTGACAGTATACAAACAATAAGTGAAAAAAAAAACAATTATTTTAATTGTTTTTTAATTTTCCCAAAAATTGTGGCAAAAAAAGTATACCTTTAAAAAACTTGACATGCCTCTTATTTATTTATTTTCTTGGGTTGCCTATTTCCAAAAGGGTTAATTTGGGGGGTATTTGTACTGTCCTGTCTTTTTCAGGCCCCAAGCAATCAGTACATCAATTGATCAATTTTCAGATACTGTATATACCATAGTTTGTAGACTCTTTAACCTTTCCTACAGAGTAAATAATATACAATAATTAAGATTATTTTCACAAAGAAATGTAGCAGAATACAGTTTGGCCTAAACTTATGAAGTCTTATTATTTATTTGCAAAATTTTATAGCAGAAACTAAGAAAAACTTGTTTTTTTTTCTTCAAAATTTTCGACCTTTTTTTCCCAAGAAATATAAAAAAAAGGTGGTTAAATACCACCAAAAGAAAGCTTTATTTGTGTGAAAAAAAATCATAAAAATGTAATATAGGTACAGTGTTGCATGACTGCGCAATTATCATTCAAAGCTGACAATTGGTCTGGGCAGGAAGTGGGCGGGGTGTACCCACAATTTTTAATATCTAATGTAGGACTATAAGGACTATAAATGTTTCAAAAGGTGTAAGAATTCAATTGGACTTGAATTATTAGAGCTGCCACCACTTAAAGTGTTACTAAACCCACAACAGTAAAATCAGTCAGTATATGCAGTAAAGCATGCTTGTTATACTCGCTGTGTAGCCTAAGGGGTTAATCCTCCACATTGTGTAAAAAGGCTGTTTGATCCTGTCTTCTCTGATTCTCCCCTTCTAGCACTGTTTCCTCATAATTTCCTTATAACACAGAGTCTATGGAGTCAGGCTGCACATGCTCAGTTTGGTGTGTATTGCTAGAGAGTTTTTTTTCTTGGCAGGATGCATGTGATCAGCACAGAGTCCAATCAGCACTGTCCAAACAGTGGGTTAGGGGTCCTGCAGTCTAATACGACAGTCAGAAAACTCCTCCTTCAAGCTTTAACCAGTGCTTGGCTGGACACTGATAGAAGTCACAAGACTGATATATACTGCTGATGAGAAAAGGTTTTTAACAGTTTATATTTACTAAAATAATTGCATTTTCATTGTTCTGTGTACTGTGGGAGGCCAGATGTAGTGAATGCAGTGTCCTGGGTTTAGTAACGCTTTAATGATGTCTATATTTTCATTTAAATAGATTTTCTCTGTTAACCACTTAAGGACCGCCTCACGCCGATGTACGTCGGCAAGGCGGCACGGGCAGGCAAAATCACGTACATGTACGTAATTTGCCTCCCGCGGGTGGGGGATCCGATCGGACCCCCCCCCCGGTGCCCGAGGTGGTCCCGTTTTGTTCCCCGGCGATCGGAGTGGAGGGGGAGGCCATCCGTTCGTGGCCCCCCCCTCGCGATCGCCGCCGGCCAATGGGAACACTCCTTTGCTGCTGTATGCTAACCAGCAGCAAAGGAAGTGATGTCATCTCTCCACGGCTCGGTAGTTTCTGTTCCGGCCCGAGGAGAGAAGACAGGTATGTGAGTGCACCAACACACAGTAGAACATGCCAGGCATACAAAACACCCCGATCCCCCTCCCGATCGCCCCCCGATCCCCCCCCCAATCACCCCCACGTCACAAACTGACACCAACAGTTTTTTTTGTTTTTTTTCTGATTACTGCTAGGTGTCAGTTTGTGACAGTTACAGTGTTAGCACAGTTACTGTTACCCCCCTGTAGGTCTAGGGTACCCCCCTAACCCCCCCTAATAAAGTTTTAACCCCTTGATCACCCCCCCGTCACCAGTGTCGCTAAGCGATCATTTTTCTGATCGCTGTATTAGTGTCGCTGGTGACGCTAGTTAGGGAGGTAAATATTTAGGTTCACCGTCAGCGTTTTATAGCATCAGGGACCCCCATATACTATCTGATAAATGTTTTAACCCCTTGAATGCCCCCTAGTTAACCCTTTCACCACTGATCACCGTATAACCATTACGGTTGACGCTGGTTAGTTTGTTTATTTTTTATAGTGTCAGGGCACCCGCCGTTTATTACCGAATAAAGGTTTAGCCCCCTAATCGCCCGGCGGTGATATGTGTCGCCCCAGGCAGCGTCAGATTAGCACCAGTACCGCTAACACCCACGCACGCACCGTACACCTCCCTTAGTGGTATAGTATCTGATCGGATCAATATCTGATCCGATCAGATCTATACTAGCGTTCCCAGCAGTTTAGGGTTCCCAAAAACGCAGTGTTAGCGGGATCAGCCCAGATACCTGCTAGCACCTGTGTTTTCCGCCTCCGCCCAGCCCACCCAAGTGCAGTATCGATCGATCACTGTCACTTACAAAACACTAAACGCATAACTGCAGCGTTCGCAGAGTCAGGCCTGATCTCTGCGATCGCTAACAGTTTTTTTGGTAGCATTTTGGTGAACTGGCAAGCAAGCACCAGCCCCAGGCAGCGTCAGGTTAGCGCCAGTACCGCTAACACCCACGCACGCACCGTACACCTCCCTTAGTGGTATAGTATCTGATCGCATTAATATCTGATCCGATCAGATCTATACAAGCGTCACCAGCAGTTTAGGGTTCCCAAAAACGCAAAGTGTTAGCGGGATCAGCCCAGATACCTGCTAGCACCTGCATTTTGCCCCTCCGTCCTGGCCCATCCCACCCAAGTGCAGTATCGATCGATCACTGTCACTTACAAAACACTTAACGCATAACTGCAGCGTTCGCAGAGTCAGGCCTGATCCCTGCGATCGCTAACAGTTTTTTGGTAGCGTTTTGGGGAACTGGCAAGCACCAGCGGCGTAGTACACCCCGGTCGTAGTCAAACCAGCACTGCAGTAACACTTGGTGACGTGGTGAGTCCCATAAGTGCAGTTCAAGCTGGTGAGGTGGCAAGCACAAGTAGTGTCCCGCTGCCACCAAGAAGACAAACACAGGCCCGTCGTGCCCATAATGCCCTTCCTGCTGCATTCGCCAATCCTAATTGGGAACCCACCGCTTCTGCAGCGCCCATACTTCCCCCATTCACATCCCCAACCAAATGCAGTCGGCTGCATGAGAGGCATTTTTATGTCCTCCCGAGTACCCCTACCCAGGGAACCCCCCAAAAAAGATGTCGTGTCTGCAGCAAGCGCGGATATAGGCGTGACACCCGCTATTATTGTCCCTCCTGTCCTGACAATCCTGGTCTTTGCATTGGTGAATGTTTTGAACGCTACCATTCACTAGTTGAGTATTAGCGTAGGGTACAGCATTGCACAGACTAGGACACACTTTCACAGGGTCTCCCAAGATGCCATCGCATTTTGAGAGACCCGAACCTGGAACCGGTTACAGTTATAAAAGTTAGTTACAAAAAAAGTGTAAAAAAAAAAATATATATAAAATAAAAAAAAATAGTTGTCGTTTTATTGTTCTCTCTCTCTATTCTCTCTCTATTGTTCTGCTCTTTTTTACTGTATTCTATTCTGCAATCTTTTATTGTTATTATGTTTTATCATGTTTGCTTTTCAGGTATGCAATTTTTTATACTTTACCGTTTACTGTGCTTTATTGTTAACCATTTTTTTGTCTTCAGGTACTCCATTCACGACTTTGAGTGGTTATACCAGAATGATGCCTGCAGGTTTAGGTATCATCTTGGTATCATTCTTTTCAGCCAGCGGTCGGCTTTCATGTAAAAGCAATACTAGCGGCTAATTAGCCTCTAGACTGCTTTTACAAGCCGTGGGAGGGAATGCCCCCCCCACCGTCTTCCGTGTTTTTCTCTGGCTCTCCTGTCTCAACAGGGAACCTGAGAATGCAGCCGGTGATTCAGCCAGCTGACCATAGAGCTGATCAGAGACCAGAGTGGCTCCAAACATCTCTATGGCCTAAGAAACCGGAAGCTACGAGCATTTCATGACTTAGATTTCGCCGGATGTAAATAGCGCCATTGGGAAATTGGGGAAGCATTTTATCACACCGATCTTGGTGTGGTCAGATGCTTTGAGGGCAGAGGAGAGATCTAGGGTCTAATAGACCCCAATTTTTTCAAAAAAGAGTACTGTCACTACCTATTGCTATCATAGGGGATATTTACATTCCCCGAGATAACAATAAAAATGATTAAAAAAAAATATGAAAGGAACAGTTTAAAAATAAGATAAAAAAAGCAAAAAAATAATTAAAAAAAAAAAAAAAAAAAAAGCACCCCTGTCGCCCCCTGCTCTCGCACTAAGGCGAACGCAAGCGGCGGTCTGCCGTCAAACGTAAACAGCAATTGCACCATGCATGTGAGGTATCACCGCGAAGGCCAGATCGAGGGCAGTAATTTTTGCAGTAGACCTCCTCTGTATATCTAAAGTGGTAACCTGTAAAGGCTTTTAAAGGCTTTTAAAAATGTATTTATTTTGTTGCCACTGCACGTTTGTGCGCAATTTTAAAGCATGTCATGTTTGGTATCCATGTACTCGGCCTAAGATCATCTTTTTTATTTCATCAAACATTTGGGCAATATAGTGTGTTTTAGTGCATTAAAATTTAAAA